>VUQG01023278.1:0-25061 GCA_015106755.1 Etia nguti
CTTTACTCAACTCATTCTTCTTGCTTCCTCCACTTCTGTACCATTGATTCATTAATGTTGAATTCTCTCGCAGCTGCTCTATTCCCATGTTCTACTGCGTGATTGATAGAGTTTAAAATCCGCTTCATAAGCAAGTCTCTTAACAGGTGCCATTTTGGGGTCCTTATACACACACAAAACGGTAATATTATGTTGAAGCACAGTACGTATTACTCTGCGAGGCTCCTGGCTACGGTAGCTGTAATGCTCCAACAATCCATCAAGCGGTGCGGCTTCGTAGCTTACCAAAGTCGTACAAAAACATTTTGACAGATTTTTGAGCGCCGTGTACCACATAAAATCAGTTCGTGGTCAGTAAGCACAACCAGAATTCATACATAAGGCACACTTTTGAGAAAATTAAAGGATTTTAAGTGCGCCTTATAGTCCAAAAAAACCCTTAAAATATCTCAAGATATATAAAATAAAAAGAAAGTCCAAATTAAAAATGCCTCAAAGGCTTCGAACTGAACATCTCACTATCTGAACATCTTATCTTGGGCATGGGCATCTGAGAGGTTCCACCCTCGACTATCTCTGATTGGTTTAGACCACGATATGGGCATAATGTGTGTCTGTTATTGACCACACAGAGACTTTCAGAGTTGGGGAAACTTTTTTTTTTATATACTCGAACGGCTGGTCGCACCGGTGTGACCTAGGATTTTTTTTGGTCACACCGTTGGGAAATTAGGTTGCATTTGCGACCAAATTGGTTCCACTCTAGAGCCCTGAGGCAGGCACACATACCAACACATATATACGATACATTTAGACTTGAATACATCCATTTACCTGGATGGATGATAGACTCTCAGTGGTGCTGTTCCATATGGGTTTTTGTGAAGATCAAGTGTCCGTCGCAGCTTTAGTTTCTTAATCAAAATCACAAAATCACAAAAAACCCATGCAAGTAAACCAGGGGTGTCAAACTCCTGACCTGATGACTTAAAAGCTCACAGCATCACTGCTAAATGCTTTCTGGACTCTGTGATTGGTCCAAACTGCTGAAAGTTGCAATTAAAAAGTCATTTGGTGTTGGTCTGTGAAAAAGAAAAAAGCATCGCCATCCAAATGTACCCTCCATTGTAACTAAGCAGGTTTTGGCATTTTGTAATTAAAGTCAACAGTAAAAAAATTGGTATAATTTTTTCTGTAGATCTTTTATCTGTGCTCAGTATAAACTCTTCATGTCTCTCACATTGCATCCTGTTTTTTTATGGCTTATTTCAGTAATCAGTGAACCGCTAGGTCTGAGGTTACTGTGGCGATTAGAGACCTCGTGATCATTCAACATCTGTATGTTGCATGAAGTAACTGCTGCTGTAGCCGTGTGCTGTTATGTAGAACCAGCCTTGCTGTTACTGACCCCAGGAAACACAAGCAGTTCCATCTGTGTTAGCCAAACAGGTGAAATATTCACGTAGAGAGATAGATGTGGACCTAACCCACCCTGCACACTGACCCTAAACAGGCAGTTTCTGATCCAGTCGACACACACGCTGTATTCGGGATTTGTGAATTTGAAGTTTTACAAAGCCGGCATTTATGAATGCCTGAAAGAAACATGCTCATTATACACGCAGATATGTGGATGTATGATAGTTTCCAAACAGCACACAGGCCCTTTCAGAGACCAAAAACACTTTCCAGTCCTTCTTCCCTCGGTTGAAATATGAATGATGTTGGGAAACCGTTTGAGCGTACACAGATTGCTGTGACTTTAACAGAAAAATGCACTTCTAGAAGAGGAACGATGATTGAATGTAATGGAAGCGAAATGAAGCAAGGTGCCGCTATCGAAAGGCTATTGTTGCTGTGGCGACACAGCTCGGCGCCGTCCTGACAAGCTGTCACTCACTCCGGCGGACACAATGAAATCTCTCTGCACACTCGGGTTTGAGAACGCTGCAACTTCTCGGCGTTTGAGGCTGGGCCTCGTACGAGCGGCAAATTGAATCTGAGGGGAAGTGGAATTTAATTCTCCTCAAGGTGAATAGCACAGAATAGGTCACAGCACGGCAGTGAACAGCTTTGCTTTCCTGCTGCTGATGGGCTGTGTTTCACAGCAGAATTACACATATGAAACATGCATGAAAAGACTTCTTCAGACACAGGGTCCTCGCACCGGTTCGGAGTGATTCAGCCCATTTCATGCAGTAATGGAGAGAATGAAAAGACAGTGGAGATAGCAGAATTATGTCAGCGAATTATCAGAGCAGTCTTCGTCAAACCGCTGTGGCTCTTAAATAAAATGATGAAAGAGAAGTGGAAGAGAGGAGGACTGAAGGGACGGGGTGGGAGGGGAAAATGAGAAAGAATAGCAGGAGGAGGCAATGGGAGGGTAAAACAGGGATGCTGGAGGAAAAGAGGTGGTTTAGACAAGAGTGCCGTGTGTTTGTAGAGAAGAGTGTCGGAGAGAGAGAAAGAGATTGAGAAAGAAGATAAAAGGCGGGTGAGGCAGGATGAAGAAATTTAAGGAAAAGAGAGAGAGACGAGAGAGAATTTCAATCTGTCTCTAGGGAATTACCTTTCTTGTTGATGCTCCGGCTCGGAGATAATCAGGTGTTGCAATTCAACTTCCCCAAGGATCCCAAGAGCAGATTACAGAACAATAAGCCCAACCCACCACCACCACACACACTTTCACTCATCCAATCAAAGTACACACAGTTGTGTTCCATCCTTTTGTCCACATTCACATCCAAGATTCCTGTGGGAATATTTGAAAAATTATCTTTGTGTGTTTAACGCATGTGTGTGTGCATACAGTGCGATTAATGTGATGAGTGATGCACCTGCAGCACATTTTTGTGTGTGTGTGTGTGTTTGAAGCAGCAACAGGAGAGAGGAGGTGGTGTTTTGTGTCTTCAGGTGGAAAAAAACCCTTTAAACACACACTAGCACACACTCACATGCACACACTTCCCAGAGCTATGAGCTGTGAACAGCAGGGTGTCTTTATAAAGTCTGTGTGTGTATGTGAGTCCACGCACGCACATAAATGCTGTAACATTCCCAGCATTCCTTCGGTGTCCGCTGTGAAACTCTTTTATTCCACGTTAGGAAACTGCATTGCTTAAATAATGAAGTGCCATTGCTTTAATGTTTGGCTGTGCGCCTTGAGGGAAACGCTCCTCTTTGTTTTCTTACTGCCTTAATAGAGAGATAAACATTACACAATTTCCTGAATCCTCTTTGAAGCAATTGTTTTAAAAACTTGGAGTTCAAGTCTTTTGAGTTTTTGTAGTTTATGGTTTCTGTGAAAAAGAAAAAACAAATCGAACATCTTTTGAAATCGATTTTAGTCGGTGTCTCAAATGTAGATGCTTTTTTTGCTTGATGCATATTAAACACCTGCAATACTTATTTTCATTTTGGTAGAAGCTGTAATATTCCCAACATTCCTGTTGAAACAGAAGGAATTTGGCAGCTGCAAATTTCAGTTGAGCTTATAGGCGTCTCATCTGAGGGCGATGAGAGGTCTTGTTCCAAATCTCGGCCAAGTGGTGACACATTAAAATAACTTGTTACTTACATACAACTGATTGTTTGAACACATGACCTTGGAATCTGCACTTGTTTAGGAATGGCTCACAGAGACTTCCCCACTTGTGTAAATCAATAATTTATCTTTTTGGATCTTCACCATGAGGCTGCAATCCCAATACTGCCCAAATGGAAGAGAAAAGTGATCTTTGAACAGTTCATGTGATTAAGGACCAGCACCCTACCAAAAGCAGCGCAAATTAGAGTCTGAAACGAGCACAAAAAAGAGAAACGCTTACTGAAATTACAGTACGAGTGCAGGTTTTTCTCCCAAAACAGCACGGCTGTTCTGAACAGTGAGAAGCAGCTGAAACAGAGTCGGGTTTTTTGTTTAATATGAGGGTGGTCTCTGTTGTTAGAAGTGTTTTGAGACTGTGTGTGGCTCTGTGGTTTGAAACCCTTTTAATCCCGAGTTTGAGTCTGCATAATTACAAAGTGGCGCTGTATAAAACTGAAATGTGTCTTTTACAACTGACCTGCACAAAGAAGAACACCAAACCCATTTACCATCAAATCATAACCTGACTGTGTGTTAATAAGATACTGCTACTGTCACATGCATAAGTGGGTGTATCACTTTTTTTTTTTAAAATTTCTCCAGGCTCTGTGGGACTGCAGGTAATTTATTTACATTAATGTTACATGTTATGAGATTCAGTCATGAACCTAACGCCCTTCAGATCGGTCCATTCCCTTAGTAGCAGCATTTTTGACAGGCCTTTTATTAACGTATGAGAGTACTCTGTGTGTACGCACTACTGAGAAAAACCAAACAGAGACATTTTCATTGTGGACCGATCTCTGACCAAAAAACGTCTTGTATAGGGCTTTCCCTCCCTCTGATACTCCATGGTAAGTTCTGTTCAGCTTGGTTCAGTTCTGCTCTGTTCCAACATTATTAAAGACTAGAAACATGCCGGTTTCTGCTCTAAACATTTGTGAGTGAGTGAAGAGCTACAAGACAGAGCCACACTTATGAATAAAGACACTGTACTGGTTTTGCACAGGTGCCCGGGTTGTTTAAAGAACCAGCGTCAGGAGGGCGAATATTCCAAGATAAACAGATGAGTACTTCCCTGAAAAGGAAACACTGAACTGAACACTGAACACTTAATGCATAACGTTTCCACCTCTGTGCTCAGCTGTGGGGACGGTGTTCTTTGGGTCATGCTCACCATTTCTCTTCCTCCACCGCTTTCTTATAAGCTTTCTCTGAATCTTTGAGATCTTCACCGGTAAACTTGAGTCAGCCTGTGCATGTGCCTTCTTGACCAGGGGGCTTGAATGCTATTGTGTTCGTGGTCACTGCGGTTGCATCTGCCTTGAGATCATTAAAAGGCTCCTCCAGTGTAGCTTTGGGCTCATGCAATGCCACCACGGCAACCAGGCCTTTGATTGACTTTGTATTAGGCGACTATGAATGGCTGCTTCCTGACTTTGTATTTCTACTTTAGGAACGGCGTTGTTGTTTGACATTTCTTTGTAAGATCAGGACAGTTCAAGCGTGTGAATGTACGCTGAAGCCCTGGTGTGTCTCTACAAACCCAAGCTGAGCACTATAATCACACTTTGGCGGGTTGAAAAATGGAGAGCTATTCATAAAAAAAGAGAACAATGGCTAAGTCATCGACTCAATCATCTCCACAGATGGTGCTGTCATTTTCCTCTTAAGAGATACTCATCTTTCTAAGACTGAGATCAATCTGAGGAAGCCATCCATCTCAGCCTCTTTTTTTATCTGCTGTGCCTTCTGCTAAGGTCAAATCTCCCGTTGCTAATCTGTCTGTCTACCTGTCCGTCTGGCTCCCTGTTGTCGGTGTTTGCCGTGGCCCCTATTTCCTCTACCTGACAGGCAGTAGATTGCGTGGAGCTGCAGAGGTTTATGTGTATGAAATTGGCCTGTTATGGCTGTGAATGTGATTTAAGGGGCATTTTAGGTCATTCCAGTCTTTCAAATTTAATAAAGCGCTAGAGGAGGAAACTTGAGTCGCATGATTGGCCTGTGCAAACTGCACTAACGGGGATCTCTTCAAGGTGAACGGCCAATCTTTAAGCACTCGTATTCTTTACGGCTTAGTAGGTGGAAGTTTAAGACGATCAGCGACATACTTAATCCACGATTCATTTATTAAAGTCTTGTTTCTCATTACTAAGCTTTTTCTATTTATCTTAAATAGAATCAAAGAACAAACGTGTTCCTCCACAGTGATTTCATAATGATAGGCTCAGCTTCTTTCTATACCAGACCAGCCTTAATCTCTGCAACAATGACATTCTTCACACTTGAAATCACAGCAGGAATTCACTGTGACTGCAAAACATAGTTTCCAAGGACAGATGATGTGCCGTCAAAATTATATCAACTTGCACCCAACTCGCAGAGATCTGTCGGTTCTGTAAGAGTGAATATCCACGTCTTCTCTGTGGAAGCTAATCAGGAAGAAAGACTGCGATTGGCAAACAGCAGAGCCACGCACAAGCAGGAGACGCATTCGTGTTACAGTGGCATTAAAGGGTAACAGTGTAGCTTTGAGCTAAGTCATGTACATGCACAAGCATCAACATATCAACCTTCTTTCTCAGAGTTGGATGAGAAAATTGACACCACTCTCATGTCTTTACAAGCAGTTTGCATGTGAGGTTTAGGGTGTTAGCTTAGACAAAGGCCAGAGCAGTAGAATCATTCTGGTGATTCTGAAAGTTCCAGCTTTTATTTTTACCCCTCAGCCGTCAAAGACTGATCCGGTCATCACGGTCAGGCGGGTGGATGTTTGACTTTGTGCACATAATAACTCAAGAATGAGGTGATGTGGTGTGGTGATGGTGGTGGAGTCTGTTCCAGCTGGTGGTAGGAGTCCTGAATAAACAGAATCTTTATGCAGTAGTTTATTTTCTCATATGATTGCTATAATTGCTTGGATTTTATGCCCTGTATTAGAAAATTGTTATAATACAAAGAATCCTTCAAACAATTCAAGCAGGAGTCCAAAACCATAGTCTGCATATAAAATATGGATGAAGCCACCATGATCTTTCCCACTGGTTAGCAAAGTCTTTTTAAATATTTAAGTTTGGGTGATTTTTGCCTTAATTTGATTTGACAGTTGTGAAAGTGGACGGGATAGTGGGAAGAGACGGGGGAAATGGTCCTGTGTGGACTGCAGCACATTGGGCCTCCAGCTCAACCAGGTGAGTTACAGCGAATCCGTCCGTGGTCTCTTGAAAGTGGATGCGACCACTGAGGGCAGATCTGACTGAAAAACAGTCCTTTGGGGTTTGTTGTTATGGTTCACAGCCTGTTCCCAGCAGCTCTTGCAGTGAAGCTTCTGGGGGAAGGCTGCCACATGTCACATAACATCCAATCACTGCACTTTAATGAGATCAATGTTACATACTTGTCAGTGGGTTTAATGCTGTGGCTCATAAGTCTGTATGTTCTGTTCAGGCTTTTGCTCAGAGTTAATATGAAGCCCACATTAATCATTTCTGCAGCCAGACAGAGTAATTTTTTTTATACTGCTTTGAGGCCATTTTCTTAAAAATAACCAGATTCTTTAATGATTGGTTGGGAACAGACCTCTGATACAAAGAGGACTAATGATAAAACGCGATCAGCTAAATGGACCGGCATTACAGTGAAGTTTGCAGTGTGCTAAACATACTTGGCATATTCCCAGCCTTTTGTGGCTGGTGCTAATCACTCTCTCCTAACCAGAGGAAATGAGAAGCTAAATCCTGCTTAGTGGCGTATTTCCTTTTGTGATGGAAACGTGATCTCCTGTATGAAATTCTCACAGGAAATATGAATCCTCTTAATGCTCTTTTTATATCTCACACATTGATTTTTGATTAGTCCTCCTTTCATTCATGTATCATCGCTTTGAAAATGGAAATTTGATCTCACGTACAATATAAAGCACTCGGAAGAAGCATAGTGGGGGCTCTAATTGCAGAAACTTTCTGATGTGAGAGTTGTATGAATACATGCTCCTTATAATAGCTGAGATCAAAGCAGGAATGTTGTAGGTCTCGTTTGTTCAGTTTATTTCCCCGGTGTTTTCTTTTCTTTTCTTCTGGATATAATCAGAGTCACGCAGCTCAGGTGGAGTTGGAACATTGGCTTTGACAGGAAGTTTGTGTTTAGCTGTGTCTAATAACCAAAAGAAAATATATTTCGAATTGCATCAGAAGAAATGGAGGGACCAAAAGTTATGAAAATTGAGTCATGCTGAGGACAGTGCAATAAAACTTTAAACAACAGAATAAAAAGTCTAGTTGTCGTGGTAACGGTGAACCTGCCCATCCTAAATACAAAGAAGCTGCAATATTTGTTCTGCAGCTTAGCAACTAACAAACCACGACACATGTAAAAATGGCCCAAAATAAAATTTATTTACATTTTGTAATAAAAAAAAAAAAACCTCATATCCACTCTGTGACAAACTTTGTTACACTTTTGTTTTAAGTCAGTCGTTCTCTTTTATTGACAATTCGATAAAATCACATGTTGAATATTATACTTTTATACATTTTTGTTTTGTTTTGGTGCACACAGATAGTAGAGTTCAGTCATGTGAAGCTCATCAACAACCAACAGGGATGTGCCGTCTGTGCTGTCAGCCAGTGCTGTGTCCATGTTCTGTGGTGCCATTGCTTTTTCTTCTTCGCTGGTTTTTCAGAACAAACCTCTGCATTCACAGATGGCAAAGCTGCTTCTTCCTCTCTTCAACAGTTTTTCTTCTTGTAAATTTTCTTCTATTGTATTTGTGGGCTTTGTTGCTTGTTCAGAATAGAAGATACTGAAGAAGATCATGTGGGTAATCGACAGGTTTTCAGCCCTGTGAATGACCGTAAGCCTCACTGAGTCTGTGAAAATTAATTACAGGTTAGCAAGAATAAGTGGAATAGTTAAGGAAATAAAGAAAGCAGACATTGTTACTGGGAGGTGAGGTGTACAATAAAGAGCAGTATGTAAAGCTGGACACCAAGGACAGCTTTACATACTAGACAGAAAGTCCAAACCGGAAAGGATGTGCAGCAGGTCAGGGTGAAGGAGGATGGAGATGGAAAGGTATTAGCAAGAGAGAGAGAGTGACAAGATTGAGATGGTTTGCACATGTGCGGAGAATGGATAATGGATCCATTAGACAAAGGATGACAAAGATGGAGCTGCCAGGCAGGAGGAAAAGAGGAAGACCTCAGCGAAGGTGAAGAAGGGCATGCAGAGGGTTGGTGCGACAGAGGAGGATGCTGGGATATGGTGAGATGGAGGCAGATCTGATGTGGCGACCCCTAAAGCGAGCAGCCAAAACGTAGCTGACCACTGATCACTGTCAAGTTGATTGTTGATTGTCAAGAAGTTCATTCAAGTTGCAATTTATGTGTGTGTAGTTATGTAAAGTTGGATCAATTTATAGCAGAGAAGGTCTTAAAACGGAGGTATGTAAAAATTCCAGAAACTGAATTCCCACTGGCGTATTTTACACTTACTTGAAGTTCTCTGTGTAACGCGATCAGTCTTTAAACCGAACTTCAGCAGGAATTAACAGCGCGGCCACTGATGAGAAAACAGTTTTTATGCATGACAGCATTGTGCTCACACCAGTACACTGTCTTTATTAAATTCTGCCTAGTTGCATTCTGGAGTGATAAAATGATCCGTTGGTTACGTCTCTGGTCTGCACTGCCTCTCCAGCACCGTGGAGTTCAGTCACATTAAAATGCAACAAGATCATTTAAGAGGTAATTAGATTTCCCCTGTTGGTCATCCTCTTTTGACTCGGTGCTTGATGCTCATACCCCATAGTTTATAATGCGTTCTTGTAGTACACTTTAACAGGTCACCGCTCAAGCTCATCTCTGTGTTGTTCGGTCTGCCTCTCAGATGGATTTCTCGCTGCGAAGACGGCGAGATAATACTGCGATACGCACGAGGCGCAGGATGCTAATGTTGTTTGATCTGTTGAAGTGTGTCATTGAGCTGTATCTCGTCTCCATACAAATTAGCATCCATGCTGGTTAATGTATGTTGCTTTGTCAGTGGCAGGCTTTTATGCATGAATAAAATTCAGACATTAATAAAGAATCTGACATTTTTTTTCTCCTTCCTTATCAAAACAAGGGAGGTGTAGGAGAGCATACGCTGCGCCCGTCCTCGCAGCGTTCTGATTGCTCTGACACTGTCGTGATAGAAAAATTTGTTTTTTAAGGCCGTAAGTTAGAAAGTGACACCGGTGACAACAGACTCTTTAGAAAGCATCTCATTGGTTTTTTTTTCTAACTGTTGCTCTTTCTGACTTTGAGAAACTCTGCGCAGAATAAAAGGGGTTGGTTTTCTTTCTGTGAAGCCTGAGCATATTTTGACATTTCAGAATGCATTATTAATACTTGAGTTTGGTCCCAAGGTCAAAGTCATTTTTACATTAAGAAGGAAAACGAGGAATCAGAACTTTTAACTTGCCGAGCAGCTCATGGTTCAGTTCTGCAGCGAGACTAATGCATGTTATGCATCCGCTTGGTCACAGTATTCTTAGCAAAGGCATCACAGAGACTATAATGCTGCAAAAGTCCAATTATATTAAATGAAGCTCATGGTGATGAATGAAGATCATACTGTAATTGGTAAATAGTAGAACAATAATGAATGCTACTAAGCTGCTATGGAGGCACACTGAACAGCCTCATCAGTGAAAAACATTTTAATCATTACTCTAAAATGAGTATTGCAGTCAGATGTTATGATACTAATATATTTGTTAAGGAGGTATAGAGTGAGACTGCGCTCTCTCTCCACTCTGTACGATATCTCATAAAGGCAAAAGCCGCAAAGCATCCTTCTCATAAAGAAGGCTGTGGAGGTGACTAAGAATAATGAGTCAGGCAGCGCCGTTCCCAGCCAGCCAAACGCCCATGCGTTCCCCCTTGCTCAGGTTTTTGTTTTTAATCATCTGATGCTGACACTTTCAGTCTGGTTTAAAAATGTATGAACTTTATTACAGGTCTCTGCTTTTTGAAATCAATACTTTTGCAATTTGGCAAGTCTCAGAGAGGTTGGAAAAACAGACGTGCCCACGTGCTCTGATTTATTTGGTAAATGCCGACTTATATCAGTGGACTTTAAACTTGTGGCAGTATGAATTCTAGGGAGATAATGATAATAAATTACACTCATGAATTATTCTTTTTTTTATTGGCTCGGGATGCCAGTTCTGATCCATTTGGGCTCGGGATGAATCTTACCGACTTTGGCAAACCCCCGGTTTTTCCCGTGAAGTTTGTTCCATTTAGGCATGGCCCCTCGGGGTGAGTTGTAATCACTTTGGTGTTCCTGTGACTTTTAATCTAACACCACCGTAAATCCATCCAATTATTGGCCATACTCACTTTGCTTGAAGATTGCCTGGGGGCTGGAGCTTAACCCAGCTAGCACTGTGGAGAGACTGGGTTGCCAGTCAATTACATCCATATTAAAACAGTCTCTGTCCAGACGAGCATTTTATCACAGTTTCAGAAACAATCTCCCTCTCTACTAACATGCTCGTAAACACACATCACGTACACTGGGCACGTGCACCTTGGACACGAAGCAGAGGGTTTGTACATTCGTAGACTGCAGAGGACCCAGCAGCAGTATGAAGGAAGACTAATGGCTTCTTGGCCTGGATCAATGTTTAGATGCAACAGTTTGTGGAATATTGCTATAAATATCAAGAAAGCATATAGATGTAATGGTGACATAATCTGCATATGAAAGGAGCCAGGCGTTGTGGTTCTGGTGTCTGACCTGAATGGCTCCTGGATGCCTCTTAGGTGAGGTGTTTTGGGCATGTCCTACTGGAGGTCAGACCCAGGACGTGCTGGAGAGATTATGGTTCTTGGCCAGCGTGGGAACACCTTGGTGTCACCCTGGGTGAACTGCACGAGGTGGCCAGGAAGGGGCAAGTTTGGGCATCTTTCCTCAGACTTCTCTCCACCACCTGAACTCAGATAAGCGGCAGCAGATGGATGGATGGATGGACATAATCGACATAAACACGGTCTATTACTGAGGATATACTGATCCAACTATTTTCATTTGTCGTACCTCGGTTTTATGTGTCTGTTCCCCATCCAATACCAGTTACTATTTAGTTTTTTAATGAGGCAACACCAGGCTTGACTTAAACACTCGTCACTTACTGTAAGAATACGTCCAGAATTTATAAAATTTAAAGTATTTCTGGTGTTCATTCATTGTGCTGTTATTTATAGCACATTGTTAAATGGCACAGGAAATTTTGGGGGTTAGGGTTCGACTAGCAGACCTTCTCCAGTTGCCTAGGTAACCCTGTAATGGGTTTACTACCCTATTGAGTGTCAGTGGCCGTGTCATTTGCTGTCACTGGTAGATGCTTTAATCGATTGCCTCGAAGTTGAGAAAAGTGCGATTCGTAAGTTGCCGACATGACATTTGGAGGCACTGGATGTCATTGACTTTCTGTGGTCTCGATGATATTGTGCATGGCATGAAATAATACACCAAAAGTAAAAGAAGCTCTGTGATTATATGCAAAATGATGAGTCTAAACTTCAGTGTCTTTGGACTGTTGGAGCACTTGAAGAAAATCCATGCAAACAAAATAAGAACGTGCAGACGCCACGCAGAACGGCCCCAGCCGCTGTGGGTTTATATCTGCAATCCTTTCATGATTTCCCTGAAGTTTTTGATGAAGCTAGAGAAATACTAGTACTAGAGTGTGGACATGTCTGTTTTCCTTCCAGTGAGTGCAGTGAATGAAGTTTGGCTCCAAAACAAATGAATGCCAAATACAAACAAGGATGATGTAAGTTTACTTGCCAACTGGACAGTGATCTGGCATGTGAGAGCGAGCGTGACTACTAAAATTTGTTCTCGCATGATTATCAAACATCATGTTCAAACAGCGCTCTGATCAGCAGTGGAGGCCCTGCTGAAATACAAAGATAAAATGAACAGCTGTGTGTTTTAATTGATGGAGTAAGATCAAACACAGTCCATCTCAGACTGACACGTGCGCCCCTGTGCTTCTGAGACTCCTCAGAAGTTTGTTTTCCCTGAAACACCTCATGAAGAAGTTTCTATAGCGCTTCTGACTTGGCATTCTTGACTTGATAACCAGCTCTGGGCTGCAGTTTCTCATCTCACAGTATTTTTTTTTTTCAATCTCAGACAGGCTGATATCCTCCTGTTGCATCAAGACGCACGAATTGTTTCAGCAGTCCAAGATTTCATCACAAAGAAAAACTTTTTGACATGAAGAGTTCAGAGCTGCAGCAGAGGAACTTTGCTTTATGTAAATGTGCAGGTGTAAAGTGCGAGCTGGAGCTGAGCTCTCATGCAAGCCTCAAGATCATAACCTCAGTGGAGCTCAGCATTACTTTCAGGAAATGGTTGTTGTTATTGACACCAGTGACCTTTCAAGTAAGAGGTGGGGAAGCACCAATCACCTTATACAGAGATAAAATGAATATTGAGCAGAGGTGAGTTCCAGCTGATTGGTGCAGCCCTCCTCAGTTTCTCATGTGGGGAAATGAATTGCCCGTCCCTTGTGTTTGTGCTCAGAAACATTGTGTTGCTCAGAACAGTAAACAGTAATCTCGTCTAAGTATTTCATCAAACACGTGCATTTGAGGAGTCGTTGCTAATTGACCGGCTGTATTTTGTAATTTAGGTGTGAGGAGGTTTGTATATAAGCAGAATGTTTTTAAAGCTGTCTCAGTGCAGGCTTTAATAAGCTGTAGAGAACATGAAAAATAGACTCTGTTCAACTCTGAATCCCCCGACTGCTGCTCGTGTTTTGTTGTTCTTAAAGAAAATATCATTAAAAAGTGATGTATTTCCTGTTTACAGCCTTTAGTCTGACACCTCTGTCACACCTGAGTTATGCCTAACTGGCAGCTGTCACCACACCACACAATGAGACACAGCCCTACATGCACTTAAATCTGTTAGTGAAGTTCTGATTGTAGTGTCACACAAACAGCTTCTTTCTATTAAAGCATCGCAGCAGCGATGTAAAGAGTGCCACACATACCCTATGTACACCTGATATAAAAACTCTCTCTATAATAAAGGGATCCTGGCAGCTTATAAATCACCGATTGCCTTTATGTGCTCGATGCTGGGAGAGATGTTAAATCCCTCTCGGGATAGTGAACATTTTCCACCCATCACTTTTGTGATTCATGCAGTATACCAACCAACTCCTCCTCGCCTCCTCCCACTTCTGCTCTCTGTTTTCAGCCCTCTGACTGTGTCAATACATGAAAATGATGTTCCTTCATGCATCCCATGCATCAGCTGTTACACTTTTTGTTCCAGTATTATTTAAAAAAAAAAAATTCCCTCAAACTAATTAGATCAGATTTTACCAGCAAACATGAAATAGTTATTTAGTTCAGTTTTATTCCTTTCAATATTGTTTTCTGATTGAAGATTAATTTTATTCTCGGTTGTTTGATTTCAGGGAACTTTAATTAAAATTTCTCAAGTAAATAATTTGCTTGTGAAACTCTCATGTTGACTAAACTTGATTATTGCATTAGAGCGATGGCATGCCAACATACTTTAAGTTTTCACGTGGTTTCAGCACGTAGACGTTGATGCGTTGTATGAGGAATCGAGTGCAGAGAACGTTGTGTGTGTGCTTGCTGTCTTTCCATATGAAAGAATCAGTTCTCATTAGCTGGATCTGCTGAGTATATGTTATGGCTAAGATCATAGCTAATGACAAGTGCATTTATATGTGAGGCTTTAAAGCTCAGAGGCATAGATGGGCTTGGCGGGAGTCCCTTGGATCGAGTCCAGCACATCAGCTGTCAGTGCTTCAGCTTCCATATATCTCAAGATAAGGTGCTTCCTGACAGGAAAGTGAGATTGTGAACTCTCACTGGACCCAGGATCTCTGTATTTTTATTTTTTTATGTACTTTTTTTAATAAAGAAGAGAGAGGAAGAAAAGTAAAGGAGGTGTAAGGTCTAAAAAATATGAAATGATTACTTGACAAAAGAAATTAGGTAGTGAGAGATGATGGACGACGGCCTGCACCAGAGTGGCGACTTGTCCAGGGCGCACTGGATGAAAATGTACTGCTTTAAAATGATTATCTAAGGCTAGCTGGCTTGCCTATCATTGGTCGTAAGTCAATGTGATAATAAAATCATTGCTAATTTGCTCTGGCCGAGAAATAAAAAAATAGAAGGAACTTCTAAGAACTCATTAGAATGTCTTCTAATACTTTAGTTATTGAATGCTGAGCAAGATATTTGAGAAATACTTTATTTATCCCATATTTGGCAAATTCTTTTATCACAACAGTTAAAATAATTTTGCAGTAATGATCGCCGCGTATCTTTATAACTCCTCTTTAGCAGGTTGGTCGGTCTCAATGAAACTTTGAACAGACACCATCACACATAGAGATGATTAATATCTATATGTTTAAAAAAGAAAACACTTATTACAAATCTCCATTATTGTGATTTTCATATTCACCATTCTGGGGATGTGATGCTACTTTTTTAGTTTTTTCCTTTCTGGGGTTTGAACCCAGAGTTTTGAGTTTTTGTGGGTTTATGATTTCTTTTGGTTTTGAGAAAGGATTATGTTCTAGCTCTGTGTTAGCCACCACTTTAGGTTTATTAGTTCCTTTTTGTGATTCTGTGTCATATTTGAGTCCATGTCTCAATGTGAATGAGTTCCTTTTTCATTTTGGTGATTTTTTTAAATTTCATTTGACTTCCTTGTTATTCCTGGTTTGTTCCCGCTGTATTTCCCACCTGTTGTCCCCTGATTTCTTTACCTTGTGTATATGTTGCCTGAGTCTCCTCTTGCCCCTTGTTGTGTCCTCCCTTGATGGTGTGTGCTCCTCTGCTGTTTTCCTCTCAGCTGTGCCCTTCCTTTCTCCGTGGTTTGCCCTTGACTCCTACTGTTTGCAGTCCTGACTCCAGCGCTGCTTTTATTTTTGTATTTTTGGACAACTTCAACATTAAAGCTGTTTTTGAGTTCACGTTCTGTCTCCTGAGTCCATTTCTGAGGCCATTTCTAACTTAGAGGCTGCTCATCCCCTTCTTCTATCCGGCTTCTGTGTGGGTTATCCAGGTCTACCTTCAGTTCGCTGACATTTCATATAGCTGCGGCTGAATCGTGTTATACAGCCGTATGGGGTGGCTCTAACTCAGGTAGTGAGAAAGAACATGTTGCTCTCTGACACATATGAATGTGTGTAAATGTTAGAAAACACTTGGGTGTGGAAAAAAGTACTTGTGTGAATACGTAATGTTGTATAAAGTATTGTGGAAAACCATTTATATGCAGTTGAGAAGAAGGAAGAGACAGAACCTGAACGAAGGTGACCCTTTGCTATCTAGATGATTTGGGTTTAAAGCAACCCAAAGGCTTCTTTCATAAAATAAAAACACAGCGTGAAAAGGACCAGTTCCTAAGATGAAAACAAGTTCACGGCTAATAGTGTGTGCACACTGACGAGCACTGACACGCATCTTTACTGACGGATATTTCGCCGTGATCACAACTTGGCGATCACAAGTTAGTCATGCCCTAAAGTACTCATCATATCATCAATATCACTGTAAATAGACACACGCCACATAGTCAACATCACGCTGTAATGAAGCAGGGAATGTTTGCTGAGGTAATAAATTAAGTGAGAATCAGGACAGTTTACTGATGTAATCCAACCTGCAGTGCTGGAGGGGTTGAAACTGCAGGCATGACTGGCAGAGATGGGAAATTTGTCAGCACGCGTGAAGTATTAAACCAAGACACTGAATAAGAAGATGCCGTAAAGATGTGGGACCAAGTGGAAGTTCACACTTTGGAGATAATTCTCAGTGACTGCTACTAACGGTTTACTTTCCTTACGTAAATGCTAACCGTAATATTTTAAGAGTGATGTTTATGAGCGTGACTCCCATCAGGAAAAATGCCTGGTATTCCAGAGAAGAAAGGGCGGAGATGTGGCGGTGTTGGTTGGAGACAGAAAAACT
The DNA here is from genome assembly GCA_015106755.1 of Etia nguti. Lineage (NCBI taxonomy): Eukaryota > Metazoa > Chordata > Actinopteri > Cichliformes > Cichlidae > Etia > Etia nguti. Next base: position 16,615 of record VUQG01023278.1, read on the forward strand.
GGAACAAGAGAAAGACGAAGACTCAGCAGATCAAAGGTTGAGCTTCCTCTGAGGTTCTGGCTAATGAAAAAGGACTCAGACTCATGATATTGGATGTTTCATTTTTCTTGGGAATACCTTTTGATATTTTTTTTATCAATAACTGCACCGTATAGCAGGATGATGTGATATCTGACACTTATCCATATTTCATCTGTTATTGTTGATGCGTAGTCTACAAGAGAGCAGAGTAAGAAAGCCAAGGAAAGATGAAGATTATGAAATATGACTGTGAAACCAAACAACTGTGACAGAAGTCCTAAATTCATTCAGAATTATTTAGGAAACATGCCCTCTGACTGTCAGTATGAATCCTTTATGTAAATATTTCTGGTGTTTTGCATGAGTTGCAAGGCAGAAGCAGCGTAAACTAGGAAAAAATAATGTCACAAGACTATGATTGCTTTGCATTCCAGTTTAAGTAGGATTAAGTCATGTAGAATGACCCTACACTCTTCAGCCGTTCAACCAAACTTGAAGAATAGCAGATTTGCTTTGAAGTTAGAACTTGTGCTATGTTCCATGTTAGTTCAGCAGTTTACCTCAAAGAATGAAGGGAGTAGATGAAAGTTAGAATACTCAACTCCATTAATATAACTCACTGAACTACAGGAAACCTCTCCATCTTCTTTGTGCTGTCGGTGCCTTTTTTAAAAGGAATCATTTGACAAATAGTATGTGAGCTGTGTGGTAGAGCCTGTTAAAGGCGTTTTTGTTCCGCTTTTTGATGAGTGAAATTCTAATGTTTATTGAGATTACTAACAGTTTTCCTCTTGTAATAAATTAGACATAGCCATTGTAACATTCACCAACTAAACTACATTTTGAAGTGTCGAGAGTTGACGCTTTAGCTGCTGCCGTGTGAGGTAGCCTCCTAATCCTAGCAAGCCTGGTTAGGCCCAATCACACAGACTGACAAACACCAGTCTCTAGTAAAAAATGGGTATTCGACTACCATTTGGCACGTGGTGCGGGCCGTCGCTATCTTGGATTTGGTCACACAGAGGTATACAGTGCTGTATGGAAAACCTCCTGGTCGCTAGCAGACTGCGTCAGTCAGCAGTAGACTAGTTTGCGTGCAAGACAACGGCTTCTCTCGCCAAGCAGCAGCGTGACATAAACTGGAAACAGAGACTGTTCACCTTCAAAATAAGTGTTGCACATTTTGAAATGTGTTGGTTGCAGCAGTAAGGCTTTAGCCAGCTGTAGCTTGTAGTTTTGCAACTGTATGTCAAATTTAAGGTATTTAACTGGGAGACTGCTGTTCAACTCCCTGGTAGGAACCCCATTTCCAGATATTAGACATGTACTTTTGTCTTGTACCGTCCACCAAGAAGGTAAAAACGGCTTGTAAGTGAAAAAATGAAGCTCTGTATGTGTGTTCTTGGTTTCTGTTACTTGAAGCCAACACTTTAGATTCAGAGTATCCTGTTTTTGACACGTTGTCTTTTGATGAGTCATTATATGTAACACATGGAGAGATTTTATCATATTAGCTTGGAACAAAACCAAATTTTAAGTTTGTATCATTTGTAATTAAATACAATCACAGAGGAATCCTGTTGTTTGTGCTTTTAAGATGACGAGGCACACGCTGTGTATCAGTTCATGAATACGTGTTTGTGTGTGGGTGTTGGACCGTTCACCCATCTGTGCAGTCCAGATTATTCATCATAATCTTAATCCCTCTGTAGATAAGCAAATACTGACCCAGTATCTCACCATCCCACTCTCTCCCTCTGCACCCTCCACTTGCTGCCACAGACTACAGTAATGTTGTGGTTGCTACAGCAATCACACACTCACAGGCAGTATCAAAACACATTCAGGCAACTTAAGAAAAACCAACTACCCTGAGCAATCATCCATTTTCACAGTAGTTTGCCATGAGTTAAATGACGTGTAATTTTCCACTGTACTGCGGGCGAGTTGCAAAGTTTGCTCACGGCCTAAAAGCACTTCGAACTCCAATTTCTACGTGAAGGGAAGAATCACTTTATTTAGTGGCACTGAGATGATTTGGACCAGGAAATGATCCTTTAAAAGCATCAGGACAGATAGGGAGTGGAGGCAGTGCTTCCTCTGTTGCTCTGCTTTTTAGATGCTAAACACCTCACACTGGCTTGTAATTTCCTCTTCATATGGTTTTGGCCTTCACATTCACCAATGTCAAACCAGTATGAAAGATTTTAAAGCCCCGTGTAAGACGCTGCTGGTTACTAAAATGATCTAAAGTCCAAATTAGTTTTTGTGTTTCCATTCTTGCTTTTTCTGGATGCGTTACAGCATCTCGCCAAGACGTTTACCAGCTGTGAGAACAGAGATGACCTCTGTCTCCATGTGCGTGTGTTTACCAGCTTGTTTAAACACAGACATATAAATACCTGCCATAGTGCAGTGTCAGTACTGCAAGATACAGTCACAGTAAGGACTAGAAACCAGTTAGAGACTTTCTGGGAACCTCTGGTTGCTAGGGGAAAATAAGTATTTCCCAGTCAGTTGGCAAGTGGTTGCTGGAGGCTGCTGAAGTCACAAAGAAGGTCATAAAGAGGGTGCTGCACCAAAAAGCTCCTTGTGGTTGCTTTGCTCAGTAGCAAATTGCTTCAGTTTGTTGTAGTTTGCAGGGAAGATGGTGATTTATCTGCAAACACTTAACTAACCGCCGAGCTGCAGCGAAACTTGAAAAAAATGCAACACAACTGGAAATCGTTCACTTTCAAACAAATGCAAGGATGGTTTTGGTGCAGTGATGGAAACCTCTTTAACCTTCATCCGCTGACTGACAGGAAGCAACATCTCACAACCTGATTGGAGAATACGTTTTTCTCCCTAACAGCTGATCGCTAGTGCATGAAGGTGTCTATTAAGATTAAACTGAAGGCAGATTTCTAGTCCTCATATGGTCCCATGTGTTAAGGTGCATCATAGCCGGTGTTAAGTCCATCTCAGGTTGGTCTGGACTTTATCTTGATTTTATGTTTAAGTCATCACTCCTGCTTTGAATTTGCCTCGCTGAAAGTAATACACTTTCATCTTCATTTGTAATGGCTTTATTTAACAATTTTACTCTCATTGTACAAACCCAACAAAAATACAGTTTTGTCAGCCTTATTTAACATGTGAGATTAAAAAGAAGACGGTGATAGTGATGGGAAGTATTGAACTAACATTGTGTGTCAGCGGCACCACAAACCATTGCAAAGTGCACCCAGTCAAGATGGCGAGCAAAGCAGGGCATTTGTGGTTGCTTAGCAGCTAAAAAGTTATAGTCATTGCATAGCCTTCCAGAGGTTGCCTGGGTCCGCAGCTTCGCTCTATTAAAGGCACTTATTTGTCTGGCATTGTGATATGAAGCAGAGGTTTCAAGACTTAATTTAACCGGTCCACCGAGCACCGCAGGAAGGTTAAAGAAAATCCAGTCAGTGCGATGAAATAACACAGCCAGCACGCTTTTATCAAGTGTTGTCAGGCTGTCTGCCATGACAGGGATATTAAAAGAAAAAGGGGCTAAATTATTTTTTGCAGACAATTATCTATTTCTCAGACATGTTGAGCTGTGCAGCGGCAGATCGTTTCCTTCACCAAGATTAGATTTCAGGTCAAAAGCGTATATATGGTACAACATCGCCAGCTCAAGCCAAGTTTTCATTATTCATTACACAAGAAATTGTTAGGGAAGCCTAAACAGTTTTTCCAAAAAGTTGTAAATAATGCTCAGCATACATGAAGAAGTCATATATCTGTAAAACAGCTCCTCTATAATGAACACAGGAGAGACAGAGAGAAAGCACAAGTGTTGGTAACAATGAAATGAAACCATGAATGTAAACAGAAAAGTTTTAGTGTCATAAAAGCTTTTATCAGCCAAGAATGGAAAAAAAGATGATGCAACACAGCAGTAAACTTCCCTCTGTGCCAAGCCTCTTGAAAAGTGTCTCTGACATCCAATTAAAAATGAGCATATATATTTCAAAAACCACTAACATTTCTCAGTTTTAATATTTTATATCATCTCTGTGTGTAAACACAGTTCTAAACATTTTTGTAAAGGAGATTGTGTTTCGCATGTGTTCGTATAAAGTAAAGAAAATGAGGATTAGATTAGTAAACAGCTGATTTCTCTGTGTGTGGTTTTTTTGCTTATTGGTGGTAATGAGCACTAAGTTGTTGAAGATGTTGTTTGAGGTTGTAACACTTACCTTTAGAGCAGTGGAAGGGACAGATGGCTCCTGACAATTAAAGAGTATTACCACTAATTAGCAGCAAAGATGCACTGCCTCGATTGGCTGTTCATTCTAACATCAGCCAGCAGAAGAGGCTCTAATGAAAGTCACTTCATTTGTTTGCCTTCGCAAACAAATTCCAGTTAATTCTAATGGGCTGTCTTTAGAAAGTGTTAATGTACAATCAGACTTTATTTGGCATTTGTGTAGTTGTTGGGCCGAATGACTTTCTAGCTGACTGACAAACAGAATAGAAGGCATTTCAAATATAAACAGGCTTTTTTTCTGTTAATGAAATGACAAAATGAAGTAAATATCGAAGAGCTCATTCTGAAGAAACGACTGCATGATCCAATCCTGTACCCGCCCCGCGCGGCTTTGACCTCTTTGACTTTCCTGTTCTGACTCCTGAGATGCAGCCGTTTGCAGATAAAAAGTTTGGCAGACAGCACACCTCACATTAGGTTCCCAAGGTTGTTTCGCTCGAGTAGCGCCGATGTTCCTTTATAGATGTATTTCTCTACGTTTTTTTTCTCCCCCCAGCTTTTAGAGGCAGTCGAGAGACAAATTTGGACTAACACTGTGTCAAGCGGTGCGAGTCAAACACTAAGAAGCCACTCAGCATCCAAGGCAAACCCTCAGGTTCTGTCAGAGGGATGAAATGTTGAGATTCATTTTACGGAAAATATGAATGATGTGCCTGAGCTATCCTTTTTTTCAAATAAAGTCAGGAAGCAAAGACACTCTTATGATCGTTCATCGCTCTGCCCCTGACTAGTGCTCCCGGAGCTAAACCAACACAGGATTGCTGTTGCTATAAACATGCAGGACACACACATTCAAGCACACATACTCTCTCACACACACAGCAGTGCAAATCTAATTCCCAGAAGACATTCCAATAGAGAAATAATAACAAAAAAAACCAGTCTTGGACACACACACTACAATTACTCGCTGAATCTCAAACATGTGTAGTCTGCATAAATAAGCATCCTCCATATACCACCTGTCTTTACTAATTTAGCCCCAAATACATCACTCGCATTGTGTGTGTAAGTGTGTGAAGACAAACCTAATGTGGTTTGTGATTGGATAATAAGTGAATCCTCCCAACACGCAGAAAGAGGAAAGTGTGTACGTTTCCTTTTTTGCTTCCACGCATAATTTTGGAGACTTTTCATTGGTCAGAGCGTAATATGCTGACAAGAGGACCATCTGTCTCTGCTGTGCTGTGGACCGCAGACCCCCTGCTCGCATGCACAGGCACAATGTGTCTGATCAGAACTTCCTCCCCTCTAAACGAACAATTCTTCTAAATGTTTTCTGTTCCAGTAAAACTCTCGGGCTGCCTTTTATGTCCCTGTTGTGTTGCAGAAACTGCTCAGTTACTCTTCACATCCCAACAATCCTCCTCAGTGTGGATGCCCTAAGGTTGTTGTCTAGACTATATATAGGCCCACATGAATCACCAACAGTTCTGCAGCACATTTGGTTTTCATCTTTACTCTGCATAGGAATTTTAGTCTCAAGTAGGCAGTATTAACATGAGATCTATAAGAGAGCATCTAGTGAGTATATGCTGATATGGAAAAATGATTTATGCAAGTGTAATTGCACACGCACGCACACTTATGGAAAACAGGGCAACAAAACAGGTCGACGTGTTAATAGAAGTTGAATATTATTAAGCAACCTTGTTTTACAGACATTCAAACAAACAGATATTCCTGACCTGCCCGAGAGACTCACCTAGTACGACATCATCACCCCTCCACCCCAGTGTGTCCCATTTGTTAACAGCCAAGGTTTTCATCAGCTTAAAGCTGTTTCAGCACCACGGACAGCATCATAAATAGTACAGTTGGGTCCAGTGAAAAACCCTGTTTTTGTGTAATACTCAATAATACTGGTGCTCTGATCTCTACATGGAGCACTGGATGGAGGGGACCTTGTAGTCAGTCGTATTTGTACCCAGCATTTGATCCATAAAAGAACTGCTGAGAACAAAACAACATCAGAGTGTCTTTTCTCAGCAGAGTGCAATCACAAACTAGCTTTTATTTAGACTTTCATTTTGCTTTTTTTTTAATTTTTTATCATGTTTCTTTTTTGTTGTTGTTGTTTTTTAATCTATCCAGTGTCTGAGCTGTTAAAAAAACATACTGAAATGTCCAACTTTGGATCAGGATCTGATGATAAATGATGTTTTGTGGTCTACACAAGTTAAAGGTCAGCCGTTAGATTTCATTGATCTCAGGTTTATACAGTGGAGTAGTATACAATAAAGCAAGTAACTTGTTTTGTATTTTTTAGTAAGTTGGTGCAAGGTCAGGAGATCAGTCTAAAACTCCCCACTACCAATGGTACGTTTAGAAGTTATCTTTAAAAATATAAATTCATAATCTTAATTGCATCAAAACTAAATGGCATTATCAAAAAAGGTTGTTTTTCATTTTTTCACTTTGTCTGTGTAAGCCTTTGTCAAACCATTTGCATTCCTCAAAGCAAAGGGCTACAGACATTTTCCTAATCCTAACCAAGTAACCTGACCAAACAATTGTTGGTGCCTTATCGTCAAGTGAGAGTAAAACAAAAGAAACAAACTAACTGTTTCAGAAGTCGAGTTTTGCTTCTCTCAACACTCCTCTCTTCCTCCTGCAATAAAAAGCAATCTGTTATTGGGTATTTGAACTGTCATTGCACTGAAATCTTAAAACTTAAGTGGCAGACACCTGAGATCATCATTTGCAAAGCTAGTAGCCCTTTTTCGCTCCTTTCCTCTAATCCCCAGTTCCTCTATCATCCTCCCTCCTGCATCGCACTTTAGGGGGTTGAGGTTTGCCATCTGCCCAGGCCAGGTTGTTCTCTGCTGGGCAGCAGTTGTCTGCTGCTGCTCCTCTAGCTTCAGGGCTCCCTCTCTGGAGAGGGGGCAAAGGAGGTTAATTAGCCATAATAGCTACCTCCAGCACAGATGATAAGTTGGCGCTATCCAGGCAGAATTTCACTGCAGATATGCATAATCAGTTATCTGATTGGTTGAATCCATTTTTATATATAGCATAAAGAATATATACACGTAGAACCAAAGAAATGTGCAACAAGAAAGTTTAAACCCTTGATGAAGGATTCTATTCATTCTTGAACATGATCCGAGTAGCTACTTATTCTATGATGTATACACATTGTGCACTGAGCTAATTTATCAAGTAAAAGTCAAAGAGGACATTATCACTCCCACACAATGAAGTGCATGCCAACAAAAGTTCTTTTATATGTGAAAGTATTTTTCTGCGGAAGACAGAGGAAGGAAGAGAGGAGAGGAAAAACAAAAGGAGGGCAGATAAAGTACAAATACAAAGAAAAAAGGAAGAAAGAGAAGTTTTATGTCGACACCGAGTTGGCAGCGCGGCAACGAAAGTAAGAGGTGAGAGAGGAGAATCGAGCCGAGAGCGAAGCCGGCGAGACACGGAGCAGACAGGGTTTGTCTTGAAGGCATTACAGCTGATTGATAGAATGAGAGCTTGTCTGGCAATCCAAGGCAGGGTGTCATGTCACTGAAGGGGAACAGAAGACTGGAGAGGGAGGATGAAGAATGCTACTCAAACAGAGGAGGTGTGCATGCCTACCTTTCTTTATCTGTCCGGTAGCCTGTCAGTGCATGCAGCCTCCCTCTCCAGCTCGTTTTTCAGGGATTCTAAAAGATGAATGGAAGTAGGGCTGCTAGGAACACTCACAGTTCTGTATTTACTTTGTTATATATCTTTCCATGGGTCTGAGTGGCTACGACAATTTATATTGATGGTAACTGTCACAGCTTTTTACTGCACTCATGGCTCACAGCACTTTTTGGCTTTCAAATAAAACATCTTTGTGGGATCCCTTCTCACAGCGTTCAGGTGTTATATCAGAGATTATTTTGCCCAGTCTGCCCACCCACAGGTAATCAGGCCACAACTTGTCCACAGGCATTCCCTTTGATCTTGCTGATGGATCTCTTCCTGCACAGTCGTGCAATGCCAGAGAGCTCCAAGGCTCTGCATAGAGGCCGGCTAGTGAGGATGTTGCAGTCAGGCCCAGATTTTGCATGCCATCAGTGGCTTTGGTGCCCAGTTTTCTTGCTTTTAGAGATTTCATCTCCATATAGCCTTTTTTTTTTTTTTTTTTTTTTTTAATTTCTGCCTC
>VUQG01023284.1:9256-19859 GCA_015106755.1 Etia nguti
AAACAAAAAAAAAAAAAAAAAAAAAAAAAAAAAAAAAAAAAAAAAAAAAAAAAAAAAAAAAAAAAAAAAAAAAAAAAAAAAAAAAAAAAAAAAAAATAAAAAAAAAAAAACAAACAAAAAAAAAAAAAAAAAAGGGGGGGGGGGGGGGTACTTTTCTCACCCCAAACCAGCAGGTATCACACTCTGGACCAAGCCCAGCTCATAGGGTAGCTACACACGACTTTTCCTAATTAGGTCACTGTATTCAACACGTGCATTGGCTGTCTCCATTAGCAACTGACACTCGGATTAATCAGGCCAGACGGGGGAAACCACTGCTAAGCAATCCATCAAACTGGGAATATTTATCAACATCAAGTGCAGTCTAGAGGATGTGACCACTTATACAGGCATTATTTAGTGCTTTTGCTTCGACAGCCACACGCCAAATGCAAAGACAACAAATAACAATTTGCGCGCATACACTCACACGCACACACAGGTACACACATACATTGGAGATTTTAAAAGATATCTCCAAATAGCACAAAGAGAATTTTCAGTCTTTCACAAAAGTAGTTCTGTGTTTATCTGCGGGGTCGGTCATGAAAACCACAAAGTGATGAAAGAAAAAGCGCTGCTGCAGTGCATTCTAGGGATCTGAATTCATATTTACAGCCCGTGGAATGATAATGTACCAGTTTCTTTCCTTATTTTTTCATGTTTTTTTAATTTTACACACATTATCAGCTCCTTTCGTTCCTGCAGCGACCCATCGTGTTTTGGAATTAATTAATACTCCCACTCGTCTGTCTTCATGTCCAGGTAGTTGAGAATGTTCTGGGCAAACTTCACCGCCTGCTTGCGTGCCACCTTGGTTGTCTCGTCACCTTGCGGGTCAACGGCGTCCAGCGCCAGCAGCTGTTTGGTAAGCAGCTCCTCCAAGATCATGTAGCTTTTGTCGACCCGCTTGCCGTCGAAGCCCAGGACCTGAGCCTGGAGCTCTGACAGGCTCCCCAGGACTTGCCACACAGCTCGATGTGATGGGTGCTCATTGGGGCCCGGCTGGCGGCGTGCTAGAGCCTCGCGTAGGTCCAGGAACGTGATGACCGCCTGGACTTCCACTACAGCGCGGCGACGGGCTTCTCTGATGCACGGGTTCTTCGCCGTGTCCACCTGGTCCAGTTGGGTGAGAAGACCCTGCAGCTCTGCTTTGGGTCTGAAGCTGAGGTCACCCATCGCACAATGTCGTAAGACGCCCTCTCGCAGGTGCGAGATGTGAGCTCGCACGCCCTCGATCTCTCGGATGGAGTTGTTCTGCGCCAAGTCATACCTGTAAGGGTGAGGGCAGAGTCAGTGCTCATGATTAAACCTGCAGAAAGAATGACTTGCTGGAGATACAATCAATCTTGATATTGTAACTGTGGCATCACTTTAGAAGCTATAACCACAAAATTAGCTGCCTCTTTGGTAAAAAAACACTGAAAACTGGTGTTAAAGTACAAGATCTATCTATGAAAACAAAAAAAATGAACTAAATAAAAACCATGTACCTCATGTTCAAAAGTACCGAAACTGATGGGTCTAACAGTCAACAAACCGACATTGGTCACAATCAAGAATCTTGTAGCTACAATTTAGTAAACAGACAGAATCCCTCTGTTATACCTGCATAAGTATCTTTATGGTTTACATTAGAGTCTTTTACATTTAATTTCCTGAACACGTACCCACCCTTGCATCTTGGATGGGTACCACCTCGAAAAAGTGACTTACTCGGATTTCTGTTTTATTGGAGCAATATTTGTTCAGTTCGTCATCAGTTCGTTAATGAACGATCATTTCAAAATAATCAATTGTGAACATGTTTCGGTGCAGCACTCTTCTGCAGCTTCATCCTTTATGAGTGACGCCTACCTGCGTGTGTCGTCTCCCTCCCCCTCCAGGTCCAGATGTTTCAGCAGCCCGTTTATCTCCTCCACCACCTGTTTCCTGTAATTTCTGATCACCGCGTTCCCCGAAACATCCAGAGCGTCCAGCTCCACCTGCATCTCTGTCAGGATGCGAGACAGGTGGGCACAGCTGTCCCTCCCGCTTAGACCCATCAGCAGCGCCACCAGCTGGCTGCGGGCCACGCTCACCTTTACCATCACCTGGTTGATGCAGTTCACGGCCTCGTGGGTGTCTCCCGAAAGCGGCAGCGAGAGGGTCTGCTGCTGCGTGCGCCCTTCGATCACATCCTGCACAGCGCAGAGGCGCGTTAGCGCCCTGTAGCGTGCTTTGCGGAGCGGCACCCTCCCTTCGGTCTTGACCTGAGTGAGCCTCAGCACGAGCTCCTGCAGAGCGTCCACCAGCTCGTCGTTGATCTCTGTTACCCCGCCTGCTCGCTGCGGAGCCACGATGCGCTCGTCCACCAGCTGCTGCGCCTCGTAGCTTAGCTGTTCGATGGCCAGTCGGGAAGGATGGGTGGCGTTCTCTTCTAGATAACGCAGGAGTCCCTCCACTTCCTGAGCCGCCCTTTTTCGTGCCCCCTGCAGCTCCGGCTTGCCCTCCGTGTCCACCTGGTCCACATCCAGCAGCAGGCGGGTCAACTCTCTCTCTAGACGCTTGTAGTCCCGGTCGTTCTGAAGGCCGCTGAAGGTGCACACCTGCGGTCCCAGAGACGCCACCTCCTTCTGTATCTCGTACAGCCGCATCATGGCAGGGTGCTGCGGATGATATGCTGGCTGTTGCTGCTCCATTGGATGTTGTTGCTGCTGCTGCTGTGGACCACCATGGTCCATCCTCTTCCCGCCATCAAAGGGCTTCCCAAACAGGCTGGAAAAAGGAAGCAGGAAAGGAAAGTCAGAACAATGAGTAACTGGGACAAACAGAGCCTCATCAGACACCACCAACAAGCCAACACAAACTCTCTAACTACATTCAGAGGCTGAAATCTTGAAGAAATAAAAAAGAATTTAGAACAATGTAGCAGGTTATAAATGCCACTGGCCCTGTCCTCACACTAATTATCATGTAAATAATGTGGCATTTGAGTTTTGCTCTGTGGAAACAAGCACACGCCTGCAGTAGGATTGACCTTCTGACACAGCCAGGAAGGCTGTTATGAAGCACTGGAGACTAACGCCCACTGGCTCACAAAAACAAAAAAGGATTTATTGTTGCTTGGCAAATTTGCAGACACATTCTGTCATGTTTATATGTCAGAAAATTCAGCCTGGTGGCAAAAGTCATTAACCAGGATGACAGTCTGCGTTTGGCATCAGCAATCCTGACAATGCGCTGCCTCGTGTCTGTAAAACCTCACTGTGAAAACTGATCCTGCAGGACCAGTTTGCAAAAAAGTCCATTTTTTCCTAATTTCTTGCGGCGTTTCAGTCAAACTGTAACGCTCTGAAGACTTTTCACAGCCGATGTCGTCTGACACGATGCCATAAAAACACATTTGAAAGGATTCATTAAACTCATTTTCTTGAGTATTGTCAAGAAAATGAGTTTAAAAAAATGAGTACTGTCTTGAGAATGTTTTTTTACATATAGTACTGTACAAAACTCTTTGCACACCCATCATTTCTTTATATTTTCCTTCCAAGGCGCCAGACTTTCTTGCCATTTTTAAAAAGCGTTCTTGAGTTATAGTTCTCCAGGCTTTCTGAGGTCTTTCAAAGTTTTTCTTTGGAATTTGGCTTTTTGTTCACTCATTTTTAGTGGAGTTCTTGTACCTAAACATTTTCAGAGGAATGTTTAAGCTTCTTAATACTGATCGATGGATCACTCAAGCAAACAAAAGGCATCTAACTCAAAGAATGAACCAGTGATGTGTCTACACTTAACAGAAATCATGGTAAAGAACCAATTTTAAATTGTATCTTTAAACACTTTGTTATTAGCAGCCTGTCACAAAAACACATCATTTGTTCCCATTTCTTTCTTTAGTCTATAAAAATCTTAAGACAACACAGTTTGACAGGCCTAAAATAGTATTTTAGCACTGACATGGTGATTTTTAAAGTGCTATAAGCCAAAAATGCTGACAAGTGGTGGACAAAAACGAAGTAGCAGGCCTAAAAAACTTATCAGCGGCCAGTGAGCAGCAACTGAAACTCAAGTCCTCAAGAAACGGGAAAAAAAAAAATCTAGCAAAGACCTGACACAGGATCTGATATCTGGCCATTCAACTGAGTCATCCACTGAGGCCTCAACAGAAATGGTCTCAGTAGAAGGCAACCTATAACCAAAAGGTTCCAGGAATAGCCCCATAAAAATAGAAAACAAATGAATAAACCTTACAATTTACATTTTTCTGATCATATTCATCCACATGTTCAGACCGCTGGCAATGTGGCCGCCATTTTTACACTGCTTTGTGGAAATTCCATCATGCCCCCTTGCATTTGTGCCTCTACGATGCACGCTGGAGTTCCTACAATGTGTCTAAACAGCAATGCTTTAACTCGACTTTCATTTTTGAGAAGTGGACAGAGGCGTCGAAGTATGGCAAGTGGTGAGCGAAGTGGTGAGCGAAGTGGCGAGTTTCGGTGTGGCCAAGAAACTCTGCTCTAAACCTGCAGACGACTGCACGAGGACCTGACCACAGTGCCGGTCATTTCTTCTAAATGTGAGACCCCTCAGGATTGGAGAATATGGCCTCTTCTACTGTAACCAGAGCCCCAGCTCTCAGCACCAGCAATGATCCTTCACATAAAAAAGTCGGGTCATTTTAGAAGTTCATGTTTCCTCACTGGAGGAAAACTCAGAGCAAACAACACAAGCGGTCAGAACGAGGGAGAGCAATCTAAAAACAACAGCCAACATAAACAGACCAGAAGGGCCTGAGAGGATGATCCAGAAAGGGAGGCTGGCCAAATATAAATCAAATGAACATCAAGGTTGCTCTCCTGAACGAGCAAAGACATCGTGTTAAAGAGCTCAAAGACTGTGTCAACACATCTTTAAAGTTCATTAGTAACCTTATTTTGCCAGGACATGACAATAAAAAACAAACAAACTGATGACATCATCCAAAATCCTCTATATTTAATCAAAGACTTCTTTATATTAAGAAGCACAATCCCTTATCAGGCCAATGACAGCACAGCTATAGACGAGAACAACTTCCCACATAATATACTCACACGAAATTCTGCCCTTACAACTGCAAGAAAACAAATGAGGTTAACCTACATTTAGTCTCGACAAGACAAACACCCACATGACAACCACTGGGAGCACTGCAGCGCGTTTCTATGAGATATATTGCCTGACGTGATCGTGATAAAGCTCTAATCCACGTTAAAAGACAGAATCCAGATTCCTTTGCAATGCGACTGCCCATCGAGCTTTTTAATACAGAGCAGAAAATAAACGCAGCTGACCAACACCCCAAAATTTTTAAACGGTTCAGAGCGCCTCCAGAGTGAATCTCCACGCAGGAAGATTCGGTCAGACGGCCTCATTAAATGTGTCACAGGTGCCTTGAGCTCTGGAATATATTCCCAGTTAGACACTTAGAAGCATCTGCCTTTTAGTTTAGGATTAATAACATGTTTCTCATGAGGGCTGAAAAGATTAAATCATCTTTTGCGTAAAAAAAAAAGGGGAAAAAAAAGCTTTGCTAAACTCCAGCATGAAGGTCTGCGGCTTTTTGTCCCTCTAAATAGATCATTTGTGGTTCGGTTGCGTATCTGATGACAACACAAAATTGGAAAGGTGAAATTACGTGAAAATAGCAGCCACATAAAAGACAGAAAGAGCAACAGATGATGACGTGTTTCAGCCCTCTTTGCTGCCTTTTCTTTCTGTAATCATTTCACTGTCTTGTTGCAGTTGTGCACGTCTTTAAGGTCATTTTGTACTTTTTATCCCATGAATGTGTCTATTTTAGACCTTCTGAGTCAATCTGCAAAATCCTGTGTGCGCATCCACACAGATTTGCTTGTTTTTTTGCTCTTTTATCATGTTCTGTGGTACTTTTTCCTTTCTCTTTGTGGTAGTTGTGTATTTTTACACTCTTGCTTTCTCTTGTAATAATTTTGAGTCGCTCTACTGTAATTTTGTGGCCCTTTAAAGACATTCTGTGCATCTCAGTAGTTGTCTTACACCTTGTTGTCGTCATTTCAGATCATCTGCACGTCATCGATCAGTTCCCAGGGGTCCTGCAAGTAATGGAGTAGACAAAAGCAAAGCCTTGACAGTGGCTATGTACAAATCCATCACAGGCACGAACTGTTTGATTTCAGCCCTGTTCAGGATTTTGTATCTGTGTCTCTTCATAGCATCTTCATATCTCTGCAGATGTTTTGCATTTGTTTGTGAAATCTTGGAGTCTTTCTAGCCACTCTGTACCAAATGTCATCTCTTTGTAGCAGTTTTGTTTCACCTTATAGCCATTTGGGTCTCTCAGGGTTTTTTAAAGATAAACTGAACTGTTCAAAAACTGCCTCCTGCTATAGACGATCCCCCACTTAAACCCTCTGTTCTAATGTTATGGTAAACACTACAGCACACAGACATGAAAGGAAAGCTCTGCCAACATGATTATTACATGTAAATACAGTAGCCGCCAGTATGATGTTTTGTTATCCAAAGCATCAATAAGGCTTATTAGGAAAAGATAGGATTATGTATCAATGCTGCCTAAAGTACTTTTACGTAATAGGGCGAGGGAATGGGCATTTCCACAAGAGTGGATGAGCACATGCCGGGCCAGGGCTTACAAATCTGAGTATTTATTAGGATAATCTCAGCAAAATCCACTCCAGCATGGCAAACAGACTGCCTTGTTTGAGCCAAGACAGACAAGGCTGATGTGGTGGTTTCAACGCTAAGGGCAGGTTTGCCTCCCTCGTGGGAGGGAATCAGTCCTCCCTTCCCATGAGTCTCGCTGCATGAAGGCTGACCGAGCTGCAGGTGACAAGCATGCAACACCTCCTGCTTATCTCCCCGATAAAGGCTTCGAGCTCCATCCCCGGCTGCCTGCATGCTTGCCGGTCCTCCTTCACGGCTTTGCGCATTATGTCACCGCAGAAAATCCCGTCCTGCCGCCTGCGTGCGAACGCATCTACCTCTGAGAGCCCATGTATGTTGCCGGAGCCACTACAAGCAGCACAGATACCACACCTCCACATCTCAACAAAACGGCTCAAAGCATCTCTAGATGCTGTCAGCTGCATCCTTTCTCTCTCGCGCGCGCACGCACGCACACACGCACACACACACAGAGAGAGAGAGTCAGCAGCATTCCTCTCACCTTTTCAAAACCCCGAACACATTCGCGCACATTTTCACGGATGTCTGTTTCCATCAGCCAAATGCTGGGCGGCTCGTGCAGGAAAGAGGCATCCAAAGGGATAAAGCCGAAATCCGTGAGATCTCGATGCTCCTGCGGTCAGCTTCAGTATCCAGCGACTGACTGTGACTGACTGACTGCGGTCGGGCTGCTGTCGCCCCTCCCACAGCCTCTACCACCAGATTCCTTCCTCCGCTGCCCTTTAAAACAACTTAGTTTAAAAATAAATATGCTACCAAGGCCTCATGAAACGCTTAAATGGAAACAGCCATTACAAAAACCGGTTTTCAGCAGACTCTCCTCTGTGAATGCCATTGTTAGTGTGTTAAGCTAGCTACTGATGATCACCTGACACAGCCCCACCTCACCCAAATAACTCTGGCTTTTCAGCGTACATACATCAACACCGCCACCTCTCTTTAACAGTTTCGCTCTTACCTGCATAGCCAGCGTACAGCCATCGGAACTGTTGCGGAAAAGTGCGCACCTCCTGTGACTAAAGCTAAACATTAGCCTACCTAGCTACCTTCGAGTACTTACTTTACAGTTCGCGAGGATATGAACTAACACGGAGTTTGTGTTTCCTCGCTAATATTGAATAGACGCCATTATATCAGTGTTTCATTGATGTTACCAAATAAGCAATATAAGTCGATGTTTAGTTACCGCATGACAGATATATGCAAATGTAAAATAAATCGCACAATCATGTTAATATTGGGACGAACAGTTTTACTATTTTTAACCTTGTGCGAGTTTTGGTCGTCCAACAAAAGGCGCGCTTCATTTGGTCGTGACTCCGTGTCGTTTACCGGTGCTAAGATAAACCCTGGCTTTGCTACTGTTTGGCTTTTACCTTAGTCTATTTGGTTAACAAAAATGATTGATGAGCATTATTTATTATGAATTTAAAAAAAATGTAACAATCTAGCATCTCCAAGAATTCAATAAAAGAACGGAATAAGCATTCAGATACTTTGTGAAAATAAAAGTACCAATACCGAAACCTACAAAAATAATCCATGTGGTGTTCAAGTTTAATTAGACGATAATGATATTTATCAAGCTACTTGAGCGGTAACGTTTAGCACAGCTCAACTTCGTCTGCTCCAAGCAGGGTCCAAGCAAATCTCCTCCTCCTCAGCCTGTTATCCTCAGCTCAGCCCCCCCTCTCCACCTGACTCTGTTGTACAAAATGCAACATTTACCACTGAAATATAGTGTATTAGAAATATTGGCTACAACAAAATAATAATTAAAAAATACATAGGAAGGGCTGCAGCTAAGGAAAAAATAAATATAGTGGGGATATTTACATATTCTTAACATCTCATGGGGTTGACATCTGTTTTTTTTTTTCTCTTTTACCCCTACAGCCAGTTTTAAAAAAAAATCGTTTATTTTTTAAATGAGGAAAGAAATGTGACTTAAAGCTTAAATACATAACATAGAAATATATTTATTCCCCACATTACTTTTTATTTAGGCTCTTTCTGTAGTCTTACATTTAAAGAATATCCTAAACTGACAGGAAACCTTTCGACCTTTCATTGCGGAGTGTTTTCTGTTGTCGTTTTTAAGTGATCCCGGGATTTACCGGTGAGATTTCCAAGCGCATCCATGCTCCTTGTTGGGCTCACGTGACCAAATGGCAGGCTGCGCACAGAGAAGGGCACGAGCTCAGTGAAAGTTTGGTTGTGTTTTCGAGCTCAGTCCTGTGCTGTTTAGCGGTTTTTTAGCGTGATTTATTTTATTTAGGTCGCCGTTTTTGAGTCGGTTAGTAAAAATGGCGGCCAGGACAGCTGCAGCTGCGAGACGGTCGACATGGAGGAGCTTCTGTCCTTTCAGTCTCCGCTTATCTGCAGGTAGCAGTCGGCTCTGCAGCTCCAAACAGGCAACCCAGAAGGACAAGCCAGCAAAGGTTTGTATAATGACAATTTATTACGTTTATACACTGTTTAAAGGGCTGCCATTTGTTAGCAGTTAGACGGCTGGCTTGTTGTTGTTGATGACGATCACGTGCGGCGCCATTTTTTTATGCCCACATTAAAGACGTGTATACGAAATAAGTTTTTTTTTGGTTGTTGTTGTTGTTTTTTTAACGTTGCAGGAACTAAAGTGTTATTAACAAAACTATATTGCGCTGCTGTAGACTTTATTAGGGTTAAATCGGTGTTACGACGTCTGTTTTAATGATACAGTTGTAGCATAAGTATTTATAGGAAAATAATTGAGAACAATTTCAGATATTATGGTTTAAAGTTATATTTTAAGACCTAAAGTTTCCAGCAATACATCTTCTTATATTTCATTTTTTTAACCGTTTCAAATTTACATGCATTTGTTGAAGTTTGTAACTGCAGATGTTTAATAATAACTGTTTAATAATACAGTATTTCTTTAAAAATGTAAATACTTCTACATTACATATAAACGTGCATTGATATGCCTGTCAGTAATCAGACTGAATTTGCTGACCCAGTGTTTTGCATTTGGATTGTTTTACCTCCCTTGAGCCCTGGAGCGTTTTTTATTCCTCGCTGCTCTTTCCATCTTGAAGTCTGCTCTGTAATGATAAGCTGTCTGGTGTAGGTCGCTGCTCATTTAAAGCCACGTGATGTGCATCTGCTGTGTGGAGTTTCAGTCTTTAGGAGAGTGTTTTTAAACCTAAGTTCCAGATGATCTTAGCCTGGTGCATTTCTCATCAGTGTGGATGTGGCTGTGTTGGTGATGCTAACTTTGTATGTGGAATTCAAACTACATGGTATTGTTGTCTGATGAGCTCATCGCTGTCATATGCGGTTAGTAAAGATGAAATTTGGGACATCTTGAGCCTTCTGACTGTTGTCACCTGCGATTCTACACTCAACTTTTGTGCTAGCATCCTGTATCTTTCTGGTTAAGTTATTTTTGTGCTGATATTGTGCTGTCTGAGCCCATTGTTACAGTAGTTTCTCCTTTTTTTTATGTAGAGATCTACATATAGACCAGAACCCAGCTCCACACATGACTGGGTCGGTCCACCAAACCCGCTCTCCAACCTACGGCCAATTATTTACCACATCCCGGAGAATGAAACAGAGCTGGAGAAACGGCTGAGAAACCTGAGGCAGGACACAGAGGACTGGAACCACAACTTCTGGGCCAAGCAGAACATCTCCTTCAGCAAGGTTACTGAAATACTTTTAAAAAAGTATGTTTCTGAGGTCAAGGACTGGCCTCTGAAAACTAGTTTGTCCATCAGAAGTCTCATTTGTAGGTGGGGTGAAAAGCCAGTTCATGGGGAGAGAGAAGCATGCATAGTGCTGCTTTTAACTGTTGAAATGGAAACTGACA
>VUQG01023286.1:6963-61819 GCA_015106755.1 Etia nguti
TCTTGCACCTCTGAACATATGGCAAGTGCAAGGTGTCATGTGGATTCAAGCGACTGCCCTGAATGAAAAGAAAGTGGAAAATTCATTTAGCTCAAGTTTGAGCGAGCAATGTATCACATTTATGATGAATGGTTATGAGTGTTTGAGCTTTTCTTTAGGTTTCAGATTTCTTCAGAAGTAGCTTTCCGCATGTGCTTTGAGAAAGTCCCGTGGTTTTACAAACCAGTGCTGCTTTTAAATTCTTCTTCATGAGTGTCTGACTGTTTTGGAGTACTTGAAGAGAAGTCATGGTTGGCGTCGGATGCGTGCGCAAATCCATTTTGCTCCATCACTGGCTCGCCATTTGCTTACACTGTGTATAACGAACCATTAATTCGCCGCTGTCACTTGCCGCTCACAGTCACTCTAAGCAAAATTAACTCTTGATCCAGCAGAGCGAGGAAGGAACAAACACCGCTGTCATTCTAAACAGCAAACTGTGAATCAGTTTGTGTTGCGTTAATAAGGTTGTTACGCTGTTCTCTCTAATGCGTTTTGTTTTGATTGTATTTTGCATTTTTGTAATTTTATTGCCTCTCATTATTCCACAACCTTGTATTTATCTGTGCTGCAGGTATTTTCAGACTTTGAACAACAAACGATTCTCTCTCCTGGTGGGTGATAGTGCTTCATTTTTATTTACCTATTTTTTAAACAAAGCACTCCCTAAAACACTGAACAGCCTACATGCTATAGAGCAGCTACCACACAGATATTTGTATCTCAGAGGTTACTTCTACAGGTGGCTGGGGGTAAGAGGGTTTTTGTGCTTCAGCTAAATAAAAAGAAAATCAAGCATTTTGAAGCCTGAACCGTGAAATAATTTAAAATCTTTGTGCAATTTATTTAGTTTTTTTTTTTTTTTGGTGGAGGGGTGGGGGTAGAAGTCATGGTACTGGCCATGTATTAAGTATAATGCATTTGGCCTTGAAGGGTTATAGGCGTGGTCACTTTGACTGACAGATGGATGCCAGCATGGGTGGTTGTAGCCTGCAGCTGTGTCTCATGCTTTGCCTTAACTAATTCAAGTCACTAAAATAGACTTCTCTGTGGTGTTGGTGCTTTCTGGAAAATTCCTAATGCAGTTATCTGGCAAATAATTGCTCCTGCCTGTCGTTAATTGTATTTTATTGCATTTGTGCAACAGCTTTTATTAGTGACATTCTAGTATTTAATTAGTATGTTACATAGCACCATTTAGTAGTTATATTTGCCCAGTGTGATGCACTCATATGGTCAGTGTGTAGTTTGTTAACCATATTAGTTGATAACTTGAGAGGGTAGAGCTCTACCCTCTCATCCATATATGGTCACTTTTCGCTCCAAAAATCCAACATTACAGAAGCCAAGTTTTTATCATCCGGCCTTCAAAATCAGACTGGTAATGTCATGTTAGTTTTATACAGTCTATGGTTTTGCCAAACCAACTGCGTAAAGAATAAATCCAGATTTGTACAAACTGCACATCAAAGACAGAAATAACCAGATTAGCTGTTAATCAAATGCCACTGTTTAAAAAAAAAAGTCTTTATCGAAATAATCTGATTGATATTTCTTCCTTTGAGACTGCCTGACTGGAGCACTGGAGCAAAATCATTGTCCGTCCATCTATGGAGCAGTTTTGGCTGTCATAACTAAAGACGCACTGATCAGCCAATCATGCTCAGGTATGTCTCATTATGAGCCGGTCCCTTTCAGTGGTGCAGGTGCAGCCGCAATCCAACAGCCTCAGTAAGAGCCTCGTTATGAGCAGTCAAGAAAAAGAGGAAAAAGTTGTTGTCCTGTTATCTGGTGATGTCATAAACATACTGGAAAATAATGCAGATAATTTCTTTACATAATATACATGTTACATAAACCTGCTTTTGTTTCCAAAGGTAAAATATGTCAGGTAAAAGTGGGTGTACAGCGTCTCTATTTTCATTAAATTAATTGACTTTATTCAATTACACTTTATTTTCAGTTGTTTAAGTTATTTTAATATTTATTTTTAATGAATTAAAGTAGAAGAAAGCTGTAGCAATGCTCATTTCACCTTTTAGCACTAACAATATCAACAGTAACACCTTTTAACTGTTATATCACTATTTTGATGCTTTTTAGCATTCAGGATTATTATAAAGTTGTATTTTACGGTTTATTACATTTTTATTACCTTTTTGATTCAGTTTCTTATTTTATTTTATTTTAAGTCCTCTCTTTCTTGCTCTGCACAGCATTTTATTGGATCTTCACTTTGAAAATCCTCCACAAATAAAGCTCAGACCTCTTTTCTGTTATAGCTCAATTTCAGTATGAAGATCTTGGGGGTCCCCATTACTGTTTATGATTTACTGTTTGTGCAGCATTAAAAGGTCAAACTGGACAAATAACGTGTGAAAAAACAAACACACGGCCTAAAGATGCTTTTTTCCCATGATTTCTAAATGCAAGGTAAACATATCATTCTCTCTGAAGTGACTTCTTGAACACACAAACACTTCTCGGCATTATACATACTTAATGATGGCCATAACATATTAAAAAATCACCCAGTAAGTCTCACAGATGTATGAGAACAGAATATATTTTTTCTGTGTGTGTGCTCGTGTGAGACACTGAGTGCGCTCTGATTAAAGAGATCAAGGGGGCCAGATTTAACAGTGTGTTTCTCCTGATGTTGCGGCACCGGCCTTTTAACCGCATTTTTCACCTCTTTCCTTTATTTAGGTATTTATTTATTTATTTCATGACACTCCACAGGAAGTATTTCATGACTATCACTGGTACAGAAAGATGAATATTAGAAATAGCTTTTGTCTGATGGAAGACCATCTTATTTGAAATCCGAGAATATCCTTTTGTTGGCACTGGCAATGGAACAATGCAGTTAAATTCCTTTGTGCATGAATAATTCTTTTTGTGCCTTTCGGGACATTGTAATATACCCCTCTTTCTCAAACAGTTGTGAGCTAAATGGAATTGGAATGAAGCACAGTGTTTGGGAGTCGGTGTTCTCCCATTTCTGATGACCGATGGCAGAAGAGAGATGAAAAGCCGAATGTAAAAAGCTGTGCCTCTGCTTCTTTTCCTCCCCACCTCCTCTACTCTCTGCTTTCCTCCCTTCTAACCTAAGCTGCAGTGCATCTTTTCAGTGTCATAAAAGAATGCAGATGGGTCTGCCAGTCCTGTTCATATACACAGCAAATAGATGGGGAAAACATGCAGCCACATATTCCGCCTCTTCTTCTCCCTGCCATTCATTCCATCCTCATCCTTATTTCCATTCCCTTTTTTCCCACCTTCTTTCTAAGGTATGGTAGTGTACTTCATCAAGGAAGTACCAACAACCCGCACAGTTTTGGCTGATTGAGCATGCTAAGAGCTTTGAGCTTTTGGGATTCTGAATTCTTTTATGCTACTTTGTGGTATTTGTGATGATGAAGCCCTGGATGGTGGCTGGATGAATGGGTTGAAGAATTTCACTCCGTGCAGCAAGGATACCCATCATTTGTCAAGCAAGCTGCATTCCGTTATCCATCAAAGGCAATGCTATCCATTAACTTAAAAGTCGGTGAAAAGTTTACTTGTTCACCAGCTGGATGCTATACATTCTGAGTCAGTCATAAACAGAAAATCGGTTTGTTATTTGAACATTTTGCTACCAAACTCTAGGCTTTGTTTTTTCTTCTTCTCTTTAGTTAAATTGACCAGATTTTATATTAAAAAAATCTACTTTTCAGGTTTGTGTTGCTCAGTTAGTGGTCCCATTTGGACTAATAGTTACATTTATTTTTTCCCTGTATCCTTCACACCTCTGTGCCTCACGCCTCCTCTTATGCTGTCAGCACACATTCACAGTATCTCTAATTGAGTTTTTGGACAGCCTGCCTGGTCTCAAACGCTCCACGAGAGATAAAAGAAATTTTGCATTACAACATCAAAGGGTCACCCCACCCCCCCACTCCCCATCACATAGACACACAGCCTCATCCCATTCCACTCCGACACTCACCAAAACATGTTAAGATCAAATGAACATCTAAGGTCAGAGCAGCTACTAAGGGTTAATGATGTGGAGACCGGGATTGGATTTTTTAATTCACACTCTGGGCAGATAAATACTCTCAACCCATGCGAGTCCCATCCTTCCACTAATGACTCATGCACTTTGCAAACAGCCTGTTTATTTAAAGTGCTTAATATGAATACATTTGACTGTAATTTGACTTGGCTTGGGTTAGACCTGTCATTATCTGACACTGTCTACATCACCAGGATCAATAGGCTGTTAATAGGAGCACATCTAAATTCATGGCATAATGGCATGAATTATCCTCTAGTACAGAGGCTTAGTTCAAGTTAGAGGTAATTCACAGTGAAGTGGCACATTCCTGAAATAATTTCTTTCTTTTTTTTTCTCCTTTTTATCAGCTCTAAATCTCTTAATGTAGTAGGATTTTTCTTTACTTGGTATATCTCTTACTTGGGTTTTCTTCAGTATGCTGCTTTATAACTTATATAGAGAGCCAGAGGTTTTAATCCACTGACCTTGACTGATAGAACTCATCTAAATAAACACTTGAAAGTGCAGGTTTCTCTGTGTATTTGTTAGTTTCAGTTCAAAGGGATAGTCATTAATATGCCCATGAGTCATTTGCTGAGTTTGCAAAACCTTTTTTTTTTGTATCTGACTTGCCATTCAACATAGAAGCTTTATCAGCCCAGCAGGTATTTCAGGGCATTTCAAAACCTATTTACTGCGTGTGAAATCAGCTATGGTTTCAGTATATGTAACTTTGCTGAAATACCTGTCTCAAATGCAAAGGCCAAAGAAAATTACCCCGTGGAGTAAACAAACATGCATTGTTATTCATCAAAACTTTTGTTTGTGTATTCACTATCGCCACTGCAGAGCTGATTGTTTGTGCATTTTAAACACAAACACAAATTCGGTGTATGTCTCTTTTGCTTGCTACGAGCACAAGCCAGTACTAAGACTGTAAAAACAAGGAGGGCCTGATCGAGATCTGGTGATTTTAAAAATCAGATCTATCAGCTGATTTTTTTTTTTCTTTCAGACACACAAAACATAAACAGATTTTCCTAGCATATTTTTGGTTTATTGTCAGTAGAGCCCAATATGTTGGCCGATATTAGCTTTTTGCTGCTATATCAGTATTGGCATTTATAAAAGCTCATAAATTATAATTTAAAAAGTAGAGACAGGAGAAACACCCTTCAACTGTGTTATGAGTGTTGATGTTGGATAATTTGTCCACTAGAGGGCACTCTCCAACTTTACTGTTGCAATATGAGTTTTGGAACGCTACAAACACAGCAACCAGCTGATATGTAAACAAATAATCTGCAATATTTTGTGACAGTTTCTTAAGGAAATTTGTTTGTTTTTTGGGGGGACTGACAGAAACTATTATTGACAGATAAATCCAAATATCGGCATTGATAATAAAAATCCTTTATCGGTTGTAACAGCAAGTCACGGCAAGTCGTAGATTACCCCTTCATGCTGGTTGTTGTGTTTGTACATGTAGCGTTACAAACACAACAACTTCAGCACTGATAACACAGTTAAAGCATGTTTATCTTGTATCTTCTACACTTTTTAAATTTTCATTTGCTAGCCATTACGCTGTTATTATGCTGATCCCAATGTATTCACATATAGTTAATACTGGCTCACTTATCAGTCTCTAGAAAGAGTGCAGGAGTGCAGGTGTGCTCATAAGTGTGGATGATTCAAACTAAACAAATGATCCTAATAGTGGCGAAATTCCCAGTGTGTGTTTTTGCTTTACTTTTTATTATTCTTAAAGCAAAAATGTGACAGTCCAAACATCACAAATGCTTAAGTCTTGTTGTCTTTTGACATGAGAGTGTGTGGCAGGTTCCCTTTTGAGTTTTCGTGGTACTGACCTTTGAGTTTATATTTGGATCACAGATTGTGCCTCTAAAGAGCTTAACTGTCTCACATTCATGCAGTTTTTTGGAAGGTCGCAAAGACCTGTTCTGCCATCACTGCTGATAAATCTGAAAACAAAAATTGAATGACTCTTAAATCTGTCTAAAAATTGGCTCTGACGGTGTAGATATTGTCTCAGTGTGGACCACTTCAGAGAGAAGACTTAACAAATGTGCGAGAGTGAGAATGCCTTGGCAAATTTTCAAGGCCTTGTTCAATGTCTTGTTTCCTGGAAGGAATACACAGCAAATATCTATCATGCAGACAATTTGCAATATTTTTAACTTCACGAAGCAGATCACATGCAATTTGTTCAAATGTGTCACTGACAGAAAAGCAAAAGCCACAGTTGAAAGTTTTACTTTTTGTTCTCAGTGAATGAAGTGAAACCAATTTAGATCTCAGGTTTAAGTTCTCTGATTTGAACGTGGAATCTCTTTATTCTCTTTCATGCTTTTAAAAGTCATGTCCCGTAGTTCATTTAATCTGTCCTTTATTTCATGCTGTTTGCTCTCAGTCTCTCTGCCTCATTTTCATTTCCAACCCTCAACTCTTTCCTTCCTTTAAAGCCTCATGGGCTTTATAGTGGCTGCTTCTCTTCCATCTGTTTCCCAATCAATTTGTTCTCATTTCCTGCCAATTGGTCCACCTCCATGGGCTAAGGCTCATTTAACAGGAAGCATCGCATGTTGAGATCATCAGCTGTAGTTATGGTGATCAGCCTGTGAACCTTTTGCCGTCAGGGAAGCTTGCCTGGATTTTAGCCATTTGTTTGAAGTTTTGAATTTAGCCCTTTACAAGACCACTGTATGTGTTTGTGTGAGGACATGACAGTGTTTTAGCAGATGGTTCACAATTTCACTCATTTTAACAGCGTGAAATTTTAATGAAGAAAACATCGTGCCTGTGGTCAGGCTGCTGTCAAGGTTTCTGTGGTTTGACACAGGAACCTTTTTTCTTGGTAGCCCGATTTAACAATACGCTATTTGTTTGATGTGTCAAGGAAAGACAACCGACAGAAAACTGCCAATAATATTTATGTTCAGCGTGTGTAAAACAAAACTTCCTCACAGTGCAGTGAATTTGACTCCCTATTAGTTTATTGCAGCTTTCTTAAACACGGATATCTATTATCACTATCATGCATGTTTTTTAAGACTGCCACAACCACGGCGCCTCTCTAATCTGTTTAGGCATTAATGTTTCACCCATACAGTATTACTGTTAGAGCTGCTGCTGTCCTTCACAAAGCCAATCTGGAATTCATGTGCTTCTCTGAGCACAGAAAACAGAAGGCTTACAAAAAAATCCTCATTGTCCTCACTGATATCCCAGAAAGATGTTCTTTTTCTTCCCGTCTCATAAATTTTGAAGCAAAGTGGTGTCTGAGTGTTGATCGGGAGAAGGCAGAGCAGCTCTACTAGCCAGCCAGCTGCACACATATTAACCTCTCTCGTTTTACATGAGTTTCAGAAGACACTGAGGAAAAGTGTGTGGAATGTGTGCACTCTGCATAGTCCAGTTAAGGTCTTATTATTTTGGTTAAGCCATTTTCAGCCGTCTTTGATAGCCTACAAATGAGTTTCCCAGTTCATATGCATAAACCAATTAACAGATGATCCGTGTCCACCTTTGTGGCATGACAGCTCTTTTAACTTAGGAATACTGTCCTTGCAGTAGCTCATATACCCCACATATATATCCCAGTGCATTTTAGATATCACGAAATGCATTTTTTAGGAAGATAAACATCTATACTATGATTATACTGTATGTACCACGCAGTATATACCATGTGTATGCTGTCTATCATCTTTATGGCAAGCTAAGACAATCTTAATGTAGTTTAATCACATTACCGCTGTATATAATACACAATACAGAGCTGTAGTGTCTGTCTGCTGCTCATGAAGTAGCCAGTCTTATCGGTGGGAGCAGATGGAGAGCGTCCAAGTGAGAGGCTCAGTCTGGCTCCATGTATGTCATAAGTAAGAGGATGACCTTGGCTGAATCTCAACTGCAGTTCAACCATAAGAAACAGACTGTTTCTTTCTGTCTTTCTGTGGATGTCTATGTTTCTGCCACTCTCACAGGCACATTCATACAAACTGCTTTGCTCCTACACATTCCCATATGCAGTGTTACAGCTGAAGACAATATACACTCCTCCATACATTCATAACACGCTCACTGAGGCTCTTGCAGACCCTTGCATGCAGACACTGAGTCATTTGTAGCATTTATCGGAGTAGAGTAAACTTTTTTTTCTTTAGTGAAGTTTGAACCCTATTTTTTATCATCTCCCAGAAAAACTTGAGGCTCTTAAATTAGCCCGACACTGACTATTTGACTTGTATAATACAAATCCTAAAACACATTAATCAAGGGCAGTTTTTCTAGGGTCTGTGCAGTTGTTCTCACTTTTCTGCTCTCACAGTTTAGGATAAACATTCAGTGAAAAGTGATATCAATGGATTTTTGGCCAATAAAATTGAAGGGGGTTGCTTGTAGATTTATATTGGACCAAAGCTGGGTGAGATAAGGGGCTCAGTTTTGGAGGAAGAGAGATATGAGACTTTGAGTGATAGATTTATGAGATTTGCACTGGTTTACATTCGTGTTTTAGTTGTTGCCACTACAGCTTTACCACATTCTCTCAGTCCTTTCTGTTCTAAAAACCCATTAGACCTATACTGTATGTGCATTCTTTAATATATGTCAGATGCCCAGGGGGTTTCTTTCTTCTGGCGCCATCAACCTTTATTATTTTATAATGCATCCAGAGGTATATCTGCCTATTGTAAATTCCTACTTACAAAGAACTATTCTAAATAGAGATTCACTCTAAAAGTGGGTTGCAACATGCAAACATTATGTAAGATTAGTTCTTATGTCAGAGTATTTAATTAATTTTTTTGGGCAATCTATTTGCAAGCACCGCTTACAAGATCAAGAGTTGAGAAACCAATACTGGCACAAAGGTAAATCTTAGTCCCTGAAGTTTCTTATCTATATTAGATATTAGGATATTATTTTGGCTAGCAGCCACCTACAAATGGGCTAAAATGATCCATTTGTAGCATTTATGCTCTTACAACATTTTAGAAAAACATTATGTCATTTTCATATCCACAAAACTTTCATCATACATGAATTCATTAATGATTATAATGTCATGATGTCGAGCAGACCCATTATTCACCCATGCATTTTTTTAATGCTTATCCTTATCAAGGTCACAGGTAGGGTGGGGGGATGGGCCTGCTACTATAGGTATTAACCTAACCCCACTAACTGCATGTCTTTGTACTGTGTGAGGAAGTCAGAGTAACCGAAAAGAACACATGAAAACTGCACACTGGCCCCGGGGCAGATGGTGGAGTCGAACGAAATTCAGGACTTTCTTGCTGCGAGGCAACAGTGCTAAACACCGCCCCAAACACTTATTAGCTGGCTAAAATCACAGTTCTGATAATGCTGTAGCATGGGCATATAGTAGTCATTGTAACACATGGAGATAACAAATGAATTGACAAGGCTGGGTTCTTAATTACATTTTCTCACATAATTTTTCGGACAATGTGCGATGAATATATGATTAATGATTGCTTTTGATTGCTGACTGCTGCAGATGTTTTCTTGCAACTGTTTAATGAAATGCACATCAACTTTGTCTTTTCAAGGTCATAAATTTCTTGTGTTTGAATGGTTAACTAACGTTAAGTAGGTTACAATTTTTTTAACCAGCTGGTGCAACACAACAAGACCAGAGAGCAGAGATCAGGAAAAATGTTGTCAGTTTTTAAAAAAAATTCTATTTGGCGATTTATGCCTGCGCCCTGTGTATGAATGCTTAATCTCCACTTTAACAAAGGTCTGCTAATTAAACATGAGTTTCTTTTCACAAGGCCCACAGTTGCATTTTGAACATGAACGATTCACAGTTTCCTCCTTCAGAACAGTTTTAATTCAAACTGTGAACTAAAACTTATATAATTACTTGACCTTTTATCTGTTACTTTAAAGCACTGCCCTTCACATGTACCATATAAAACATCTCTGTAACAGAGTACTAATGAGCTATTGTACGTCGACATTCTCATATCTGGATAATTACCATTTCACATTATTGTGGGAAAAGCCCCCTCATTCATAGGGT
This sequence comes from Etia nguti, assembly GCA_015106755.1. NCBI lineage: Eukaryota > Metazoa > Chordata > Actinopteri > Cichliformes > Cichlidae > Etia > Etia nguti. The sequence goes on from VUQG01023286.1 coordinate 17,124, forward strand.
ATTTCTTATAAACTGAGACTCAGATCAAGTCTTGTTACAGATTTAAAGTGGAAACTTGAAAATGGTAATTGTCTTGTTCAGTCTCACTTGAGAACGCCTCTGCAGACTCTGCTAAACTGTGAAGCAGATAGGCCAAGAAGGGTCGTTGGTATTAGGATGAAATACTCCATGTTGTTAAAATGTCTCATTTTAAATGCTACAAAACAGTTGTCCATTTTTATTTAAATTTTGCCTGTTTTCACTTTAGTGTTCATGCAGCCACTGAAAATGTCAGTGTTACTAAAAAAAGATGTCACTATAGAGAGTTGTCCTTGCTTGGAAATGTCATGCGACTTCCCATTAGAAAGGAAATATTTCCTCGATTGACCTTTGAGGTGTAATTTGTATGTAACACGAAAATGAGACCGGTATGCTCATTTATTTCACAATGCTGGAGGTGTTTGTGAATTGTTTGAATATTAGTATCAAGCCCGTGCCTTGGCCTTCTTCCTCTCCGTAACCCTTTTTCATTTACTCATCCAAGCCAGCTATGACTTCCGTTTTTAATAAATGTTTTTTCAGTGTGGGAACCGCTCCATTACTTCTGATTATTTTTAATGGCAAGCTCATTCTTTTGTAGTACATTCACTTGAAGACTGTTTTAATGAGCTCTCAGAAGGTCTGCTTCCTTAGCCCCTGGCTAGATCCAGTTATGTACAGCAAGCAACTCTACTAGACCAAGACTATATAAGGCATGAACACTTCCCTAGACATGAAGACATGCCATTCTTCCCTTTGACAGATATTATCCAGTGGGGAATGGTAGCCACACGATTTGAGTAGATCCTTGATTGTAACATATTGCATAAATAAAACATAAAGAAATATTTTAACATTGCAGCGGATGTCAAGGTATTTTGCAGAGTAATATGAGCTATTTGGCTGTGTTATACGTTTAGTTCCTGAATAAAGATATTTGGCTTTATTTTTAAAGCTGAAATGTTTAATTTCTGGAGAGAAAGACTGGTCATTTTTGACCAAACTGAAATTAATATTACACACTATCCACCTGTTAATGATTGACCTTCAGATGAAATGCTACAAGACGTGCTATACGTGTTTCACTTCCTAATTTGGACACGTGTGTTTTTAACACATCTTGTTTTCTGTCCTTATTTCTGCCCCCTGCTCCCTGTCTGCCTTCCAGACGCCATGATCCGGCTAGAGGAGGATAATCGTGCACCCCCAGTACACAGCATGGACACCAAAAGGCACTCTGCTGAAAGGTGACCTCCAGGAATTTCCCCTCCACAAATTATTTGGTGAGTTAAAAGTGAGAGAATCTCCTGTTGATCCATGACACCATCTTCCCCCCGTGTTAGCTGACCTGCTGCTTGAAGCCGTTTGCAAAAGTTCATTTTAGACACTTAAATGAAGTCCTCTAAAACAGAAGACCAAAAATTTGTACAGTTTTATATTTGCTACCTTTTTAGGAAAAAAGTTTAGCATGGATTTATGTTTTTTTGTTTATTTTTTCTAGCACCCTAAAGCGCTGAATGAGCTATGCTTAACATTGTTCCTTTTGATCTTCCAAAAAAGGTTTAAGTGCAAAAAAATGTCATTTCCCAATTAAGATAGTATATTTTTCTTTTATGACTAAATCTGTTTTTTCTTTTAGTATCATTGAGAAAATGAGACACAATGCAGGTTGTATTAGTGTGTGTGAGCACTCCTTCTGCAGCTCTTTCCTCCCCCTGACTGTTTTAAGCCCTTCTGAGGAAATGAGCATTTTTGTAGTTTTGCCTATGTATGCTAGTTTTTAGCTGTTAGCTTTAATTCAGGGGGTTTTACAAAAAAGAACTGCATTCATTGTTTATTAATTAGAGCCATTTTATACGTAGTCTCCCATTTTTAGAGGCTCAAAACTAACTGTCTGTCACTACACTTTGGGTCATTATCACTATTTGCACCGTGAAGTGCTGTCTGATCAGTTTTGCAACATTTGGCTGAATCTGAGGCGAGAGTATAGCCCTCTACACTCCATGAGTCATTCTGCTGCTTCTATCAATAGTAACAGCATCAATAAACACTAGTGACCCGCTTCCACTGGCAGCCATACATGCCCATGCCATAACGTTGCCTCGATTATGTTTGACAGATATTATGGTATGCTTTGGATCATGAGCCGTTTGTGTCCTTCTCCATCTCTTCCCATCATTCTGTTACAAGTTAATCTTTCCAGAGATTTCTTTTTAGAAATGGCTTTCTTGTTCTTGAGTATAACCAGTGGTTTGCTCCTTGTTGTAAACTCTGTATTTACATTCATGAAGGTGCCTCTTTATTGCTCACTCTGACAAGGACATTCCTACTTCCCCTGGAGTTCCCCTTCCCCTTGACTTGATTAGATCTTGTAAATTTGTTTTACTTAACCATAAAAAAGATTCTGTTATCTTCTACTTTAGTTGCCTTCTTTGGTCTTTCGGGCTTTTTGGTGTTGCAGAGTTGGCCAGTGCATTCATTCTTTTTAAGAATTTATTGATTTGCCTATGCCTAAAATTTTTGGTATTTATCTGATTTGTTTAACTTTGTTGTTGGGTTTTTTTTTCCAGCCTAATGAAGGCCTCCCTCACTTGCATCAACATCTACTTGGGGCTCATATTTAAAATTGCAGTGATAAAATATAAAAGGCAATTCAACACTTATATTATGTCTGCTTTTTTGTCACGAAACTGACACTGGCCTTGAAACCGCTTGTCAGTCAAATCTCCACTTACATTTGAACCTCTGAAAATGGGCCACTATGTATAAAAATTGCTCTGGTAGAATAGTAGAATTTAGCTCAAAGCATCATTTCCACAAAATACAGCCCCCCACAGCTGCTACTTGAATTCTTATTTTGTAGTTCATCAAAAGTGTCACCTCTTGTAGATTTTAGTTAAAAGAAATCATGTGTGCAGATGACTTCTCATGAGGTAAAGGGGCATAATGAAGTGGTAGCAGAACTCTTTCTTCCAGTCGATCAAAACAGCATGATCCGGTATTATCCTGCAAGCCTGCCTGGGATGGCTCTGATTAGTCCTGCCTGAGGAGCTACAGTAATATGAGTCTAACAACCATGGATAAAACTGACTTTAATTCCTGAACAGTTAATAAAAATGCAGTTAAACCCCTTGAATAAAAGCTGAAAATCGTCACTTCGATCACATCTGGATTGTGTGATTTAAAATCAACTTTTGTGGTGTACGAAGGCATTACTACAAACATTGAGTCTTTCCCGAGTGAGTTATGGAGCTAGTTCCATTCATGCACTCAGCTAATTATTATTAAAACATTTAAACTTACTTGCTTTGTTGCTAATTGTTTTCAGCTGCTGATTAAAACACAGTTGGCGCTGTAGAGAATTTAGATACTCTTGTTAATAGGATCAATATATTTTTGGTTTTGGCATTTTTATCGGCTATAGTGATGAATATGACAAGATTATTATTCAAAATATTTAGCCAAATTTGAAAAAATATATCTAATGGTTGAAATCTCTGTAGACGACTAAATTTAAACTACCCGTGTAAAAATGATGGTGAAGTGTGCTTGATCTTAATTTAGATGCACAATCAAGGCACTTTGCTTTCGCGAAGGCCCATGTAGGGTAGCAGTCCTCAGTGGCAGTTGCTCAACATCTGTAAGTTATTATCTGCTAAATCAAAATATCAGCACACACAAGACAGTAAAAAATAATCAGCTGTAATAATAATGACATTTGGCAGATGACAACAACCACAATGGTAAAACACAAATGCTACTACCAATACTTAGACTTACAATAATAAATGTGATGCTTAATAATGTGTAATGTGATTAGGAAGTATTGCTTGGGAAAAGCAGTATGCGTGCGATTTAATTGGATCAAGATTTGCTTTTAAAAAAAAACAAAAATGTTGTTAAAGGCAAAGTACTAGTGTCACAAAGAGGGCGACAGGCTGTTCCTTGACAAATTAAACGAATATTTGTGTTGGATCCACAAGTGGAGAGGCTGGGATTTCAGTTGTGTGGGCTCAAGTTACATTAGTGATAATTATTTCTGTTATTTATTCTTCGCTAATAGCAAAAATTACTGCACAAATAAAGGCTAAGGAAGTACCGTAGGTCGTATAATAATCGGCTCCTTCGGTCTGCATGTTGAAGTATCAGTAGGACGAGATACTGAACTCCAAGTTGCTCCTGGTGCAATCATTGTGTGTGTGTGTGTGTGTGTGTGTGTGTCAGAATAAAAAAGTGCTGTATAAAAGTGTGAATGGGGGTTGTAGTCGAAAGCCTGTTGCTCAGAATAAAAAATGCTATATAAGTACCAGTTCCTTTATCATCAGTGTATTATTTTAACTAAGTATGTGCTTCTTTATCTATTTACCAACTTCAAACTGGTGATAAAACCTTTGAAATACAGTAGCTTGTGACATGACATTAGAAAAGAGCTTGTGCAAGTCTTCTTATTTTGAGAATAAAGACAATAAATTTAAAAAAAACTATTATAAAAAAACTATAAAAGTAATGAAGTCCAACCCCTGAGTGTAACTTACATAGGGATGATAGGTTGTGATAGTATTATCTATTTGGTGCATAGTGCTGCAGAACTTTTTCTGATAAATATAACCTCCACTTCTCCTGAAAAGTTTGCATCAAATGATGTAGCCTTGGGTGAGGGTGCCCCTTAATGGAAATCTGGTTTTGCACTGAACCGATGATTGATATCAGACTTGCATTAATTTGACAGTAGACACCTCAGGCTATAATCCATGCAATCGCTATAAGTGAAGTAAACACACACAAAAAACACCCCAAAAAACATTAAAATCAAGCAAACATTAAAAAAGTCATTAATTGGCCAAAGGCAAGGCTCATTTATCACTAATGAAATGGTGCATGCATGTAGTGTAAATGCTATAAAGAGTTCAGTGGGTTTACAGTTTGTCACCAAGCAGCATATCTGTGAGGGTGGTTCCAACAGCAAATGTGGTTAAAAGCACTCAAGCACTGGATAGGATTCAGTCAGCGTGCATTTAATTTGGGTTTGGAGTAACAGGAGGCATGGACATGGTTATACAAGAGATATGGACAAACACATTTGTGAATGTGTAGGAAGGCACAGATAAACCATTTCTGTCACCTCATTTCTTAGAATATCATTACCTGTCTAAAGTAATGTGTTTGTCTCAGGTTTCTTTCATTTCATCCATCTCAGCCATTTGTGTCTTTGTTACATTTTATTGGACATGCACAATGTTTGGTGGCAGATTGTAATCACTATGGTTTAAAGTGCTTTGAGTTTTGTTTATCCAAAACTAATAATGTAAAAGGTCATTGGGGATTTAAAAACGACAACAACAAAACCACCCCAGCTTAACAGATATTCAAGACAGCTTCAGATGTGTACCCTACACAAACTGGTCACCTGATAAAATCAATTTTCTAGCAACAAAAAATTACAAAAGTTGCATTGCTTCATTTTTTTTTAACTTTATTTGCAGACAAACTCAGTAAAATGCACCATTCAGAGCTGGCAACACTCTTATCTCGTTTGTCATAAGACCTGGAGCAGTAATTACAGCTTTACCATTACATGCTCTACAAGAAATCATTAAGATAAATGACAAAACATATTAAGTAATTAATTAATAATAAATTCATTATTTGGTTATTTATGTTTGTTGTATAAAATATATCAATTATCTGTAAGAAAAGGTATCATTTATTCAATTTTTTTGAAGCCACACTATATATATATTTTTTCAGTTTCTGGCGTAATCTATCCAACATGTTTTGTTGCATATCCTAACTTGATCTGGGGAACTGATTTGTGAGAACAAAAGGTGAATTATAGTTGGGGAAACCATTCCATTGGGACTTCATTAGCTAGTGGGCTCTGTATTGTAATACTTCAAACATTATAAAAACCTATTTGGTATTCAGCTGCAGTTCTCAGGGGCTCGTATTCGCAATTAAAGAATAATCTCTCACTAAGTTAAGAGTTAAGAAATCTCCAATAATTACACACACACACTTGTGCTAAGCTCTGTCCACACAAAGATTTGATGACACTTGGCGACAGTAGGATTAGGGCATTTTGAAACGCTGTAGTGATTGTTGTTTTCACTTTGCTTAAAAACTCTTTATCTATGGCAAATGGGCAGCCCATTTTTCATTAACAGTGTATCTGTGTATATAAATGCAAATGATGCCATCCAAGTGGATGGAATTCAATTTAAATAATGATCCGATACATTTCAAAATGCTGGTTTTGAAATTGGCTCTCTTGGGACCAGACAGCTTGGAAAGGACTTCACCAGCATTTTTGTCCCCAGCACTAAAAGTCAAATACCAATCACATCACTTGAGAGATACAATAACTGTGCTAAATTATGTTGCAACAGAAGCAGGGTAGCTGCTTTTTAAATTTCTATTATTTACCTGTCACTTTGTATATATGCACTGGAATAGTTACTCTGCATTTTTATGCTATTATTAGTTAATCAGAACATATTAAACCAGACCACAATATAGTAAAAACAAAAAAGCAAACAAAGAAAACCCCAAGATATATTTGGGTTATATGTAGTGTCTTGTCTGCTTTAGAGGACACTGAGATGGAGTGTCCCTGTTGGTACTGTATGAGGTGAAGCGCCAGGGGACAGATTAAAGACGCTGAGCTGGTACAGAAGCAAACTCTTAGAGGTGCATGTCGAGACTGAATGCTGTATCATTCCCAGTTAAGTGTACTACAGCAGAGTGATTGGCTGTTTTTTGGATGCATGTGATGTTTTTTATCTCCTATTATGTTTATTTCCTAACCCTAACCCAGTAACGCATCCACTGAGGTTTTAGTCAATTATGGCACCTAGCATGTTCCACGTAATGAGTCCATTTTGGTTTCCAGCCATATTGCATAACCCTTTAGCAAAGTCCCATTCCTGCACTTTACCACTTCATTCACTGATTGCTTTGTCCAAAGGCAGCTTTGGCTCCAATTACTGCCTCTTTCTGTCAATATGTTTGCCCCACAGAGATTTGTCTTTTCAGTGTAGGGTTTTTTCTTTTTCAAAAAGATTGTCTTATGCCTTCACTAATCTTGTAAACCTGTTTAGAAGTTGTTTGGCTAGTTATTATGCTTTTCAGGCACTTTTTTCATTAGATAAAAAGATTTCATTATCACCTTCTTGTTACCCTAAGCCTTGTATTACTTGCCTTGCAGCTATACTCTCACTTAGTAAATTTGATGGAGGTACAGTACTGTGCAAAAAGTCTCGAGCCACCTCTTATTTCTTTACTTTTTAGCTTCCAAATAGCCAGATATTGTTATAATGGCTTATAAAGTCTTTTTCTGTCGGTCTTTCAAAGTTTTTCTTTAGACATCGAGTGCTTTTTCGGTTAATTTCTATTCAGTCCTTGTACCTGACTTTTTTCAGAAGAATGTTGTTTTTAACTGTTTTTGTTGAGCCACTTATCAGTGATCATTAAGAACACACAACACCGACAATTCGAGTGTAAAAAAAAAAGACACATAACTCAAGATATGAACCAGTGGTGAGTCTACACGTAACATGCAGCTTAGCAGAGAACCGATTTTAAATTGTACACAGTTTTTACTGAGAGTATAAAAAGTGTTATAAAATAAAAAGAGCATTCTCAAAGATTTAATTGGGATATTTCAGCATGGTGTATATTGCCAAGTGGAGAACAAAAGAAGAAGGATCAGGCCTAGAAACTAGAACTATCTATAGCAGGTGAACAGTATTTGAAAGTTATGTCCTTCATAAAAAAATACGAAATCCAGCAAAGACATGCCACAGGACCTAAGAGATCAATCTGGGCCTTCCATTGATCGATCAACTGTTAGCCAAAGCCTCCACGGAAATGGACTCAGTGCAAGGATGGCTGTCAAGAAGTCATTCTTCAGAAAGGGAAACAGAGAGAAAATGCAGAGGATGGCCAAATTACACAAGAATGTACTGGAAATCAGTGGCAATGGATCTTATGGAGTAATGAATCCAAATTAGAAATTTTCGTTCAAATCTTTGTACAGCGGAGGTGAGGAGAGAGGTACAACAGTGAGTGTGTACAGCCATCTGTAAAACACAGTGGAAGCTCTGTAATGGTTTTGACTGAATTTCAGCCAGTGGTGTTGGGAATCATTTCAAGATACAAGGAATGATTAACACAGAAAAATACAGTCACATTTTAAACCAACGGGCAATACCATCTGGAAAGCATCTGATTGGCAACAGTTTCATTTATCAGCTTGACAGTGATACTAAACACACTGCCAATGCAGTAAATCAAGACTGGACAGAAAAACGCACAATCAAACACTATCTGTCATGGACTGGCCTCCCCAGAGCCTGGACCTAAACATTATCTGAGAAATTTAAGGATAATTTTGACTGAGAAAGGAAAAAAAGCCAACATCCAAAGAAAAGCTTTCGAGTGACATTCAATAAGTATGAAGTTTTATACAAAGTGTCACAGCTGTTCTCACAGTCTTTTCCTTTCACTTTCTGTGAAAGACTGCGCTATTTTATGTGCATCTTTAACTTTTTGAAAAATGTTTCTTATCTCCTGTACTGCTGACTACACTAGAAAAGGAAACATACCAAAACGACACTTTTATCTAAACAATCTTGAACTTCAGTGTGGAAAAAATGTCCCTTGCATGCTCCTAGTATTTGGTCAGCTGTAGTTTTTTGTTACTGCAGCACATTTAGTTTGTAATAAAATATTGGATAGAATATATTCAAAAGTCCCAGGGTCAGTTTTGAGGGGGTTTTCACCAGTATTTAAATAACTTTTTGTGAGGTATATCCATTTTGGTTAACTGACAGCAGCACAGCTGTCCTCACAGTCTTTTCTTTTGCCATATCCATCCACTCTTTGTTCTGTTCATTTCTGTCCAAGTTAAAAATTAAGGGGAAGCAGTACAAGTATTATTAAACTGAATGAAACTTGAGAAAATTTTTTATATGGTGATTTCTTTTTCAGAAACTCCCTTTTTTCCCTTTTTCTCTTTTCACAAAGCTTAAAGCGTTTATTACTCTTCCTATTTCAGTTGCCAGAGCACACACTCCCGTACCTACTGGAGACAGTGTCCAGATGTATTTCTTTAACATTTCTCCTGTGGAATAAGTATATTTTTATGCAGGGTTTTTGAGTCGTGCCGTTTTTCAGTCAACAAGTTATTCTGCAGGCAGTGAATACATTGACAGTACCAATGCCTTAACATCTGCACACATTTGAAATATTTAATAGATCCTGTACACTGTAACCTTTCAGTAGACACTCCAGGAATTTTAATATATACCTTCAACATACTGGCCTTTTGTAAGCTATAGTGTCTGTATAGCTTGAAAATATTAAAAAAAAACAAAAAAAACAAACATCTTCAAACTTCTTTTAGTGTCAACTTTTTACATGTTGCAGGTTACCCTGCATTTGGCTTTAAGATACCTGCTATATTATTTAGCTTGTTTACATAAAAACATAGTTTAATTTTATAGTAAGTTGTCATTTTAAAATACATCTTTGTGGTCCCAGTTCTGAAGTACACACACAGCAACCATCTTAAAAGCAGTTTAGGAAAGAAAAGGGAAGAAAAGGGCACTTCTACAAGGTGAGAATTACTTCATTCACATTGAAAGTGTTGTTTTAAGAGTAAAAACTACTGAGTGGAACAGGGCAATGCAGTTTGTTGATGCACACTCCCAAGGTGTATTTGGGAGAGAAAAAGGTGAGTTTTAGATTTTAATTAGGTTTTCTTTCTTAATCAATTTGGATGATTTTTTCTATTCAAGTATTTGGCTTCACTACTATCAGAGGTCAAAGCGGGATCTGACAGATAGGTGAATCCTATCCAATGTAGCAGTGCAGCGTGCGGAAAATATTAACCTTACCTAAGCTTTAAAGTTCCCAGTTACCAAATGTAAGTTAGCTGTCAATACCTTTGAAAATAATCTCTCATCTTCCTCTTTTGTCTTCTTTCATATTTTTCTTTCTGTCTTTACGAGTGAACTTGTCACTCTCCGATTTGTACAAAGGCTGCATTTTTCTGTTGTAAACTGCACAGAAACCGTTTGTGTTTAGTGCTAAGCTGTTTGAAACATTTGAAACATTACCTGGCAATTGTAAATTGTAAATGCTACGCAGAACCCTGAGTTAGATGTTCTAAAATTCCATTACCACAACTTTATTGGCATCTGCAGCATGAACACGCCACAGTGATGAAAATAAAATAAAGGATGTGTTGATGGTACCGTATAAGCCCAGCTGTGGGATGACATTATTTTCTCAGTACTGAGTAAGCTTCTCCGTGACGTCAGCTGGAAGCAACACCAGACTGCAAAATAAGAGAGATTAACTCTCTTGACAATATTATGCATTACACTTTCTCTCCTGAATCCCTAATTATACTGATAGTCTTTACGGATACTGTGCCTGTTGTGCTGTGTACCATATGTGACCTGGCAATGTATGTTCATCAGTAAAACTGCCAAGTAAGCATAAGTATTATTACCAGCAATACAACAGCATGGAATCACACCTACTTCAACAACCTGACTTTTTGGTTGGTTATTCAACCATTTCAGTCCAGATATTTTTCATCTCCCAGCATGCTCTCATCCCAGGGTGACAAATACTGCTATTTTGTCATATGCTGCTGGTATCAGAGAGATATGCGCATGGTGTCCTTTTGTGTTGGTGCCTTGAAACACTGGCAATGTAAGACGCCAAGGATAATGATCATCTTCGAGCGAGCAAGTCCAAATTAGGAGGCTGTAGCAGCGGCAGTGAAGTAAGTCACAGGTTTGTCATCTAGGACACTTGTGGTTCATGCCGTGTTTTTAAGCTTTATGTTTCTCACTTTCTTTCACTTTGTTGTCACTCCTTAATTGGTTTCTTTCCACTCTATTTTTAAATTTAACTGACTTGTAGGTTCAAACACTAAAAAATAGTAGGTTATGTCTAGGCAGTAAAATCTACAAATATGGGACTTCGGATCATTAAAAGTGCAAAAATTCTGCTTTTTAAATGGGATGCAAAGGAGTCTTTTGCCAAGATCCATTTGTGACAGTTTTGGAGTGAAACTCACTGTTGCCTTAAACCCAGCACCAGCAACTTTGATAACAACAGAGTTTGACTCTGTGTGAATGGAAAAGGGCTGGAGTGTGTAAGCTTCACATACACGAAAAAAGTAGGATCCATAACTTATATGTCTGCTTGAGTTGATAGTTCTTTTTAATCCACTTATATTCATAACTTTTTTGGCAGAAAAAGAAGAATGCATGTTTCAAAACAGCCTTGTTTCTTAGCTTTCCAAATATGAACTTCCAGAATCTCTGAAATTACTAATTAAAGGTAAATAGAATTGTCAAAATGAGCACTTTTTTCTTCCTTTTTCTCTTTTGAACTTGTGTCTAAGGAGTTTAGTTATTTGGTTTACACAACTCCTTAGGAATGTTTCCTCTTCTCATCAGTGATAGAAATCTAGGTATGCATTGTAGCGCCATGGTGATGAATCAGTAAACCTTACCCTGTTTCCTTCCCAGCTTTGTATCATTATGATGAGGAATTATTTCATCTTCCACATTATCTAAGCCACCGATAGATGGAAAAAGTTGAAACTTCTGAGCAAAATATTTTGAGTGCCAATTTTTATTATGTCTCCCACACATTTTTATTATGTGTGTTACAGCCATGGCATGTCTGGAAGTTCATATTTTCCAACGTTTAAAAAAAAGGTAACTTAGAATACATAAAGAAATAATCAGATTTTGGGGGTCAAAGGTCATGGTCACTACTGCCTCACAAAAATTTTGTTTGGACAATTGCCGAGCTGCTTATAAAAAAAAGAAATTGATAAAAATTATGAAGTGACAAGGTCAAAGGTCAACTTTATTGTGACATAATATTCTGCAGGAACATTGTCTGGCCATTATTAAATGTCATAACTGAGGAACAGAAGGGGAGGTTGACTAGCTGGCAGAGGCATAGCACTGCGAAGCAGCAACTGTCAAAGGTTTCAAAGAGAAATCCAAACCAAACACAAGGAATGCCATCTGTTTGTCATTTAAGTCTCAGCGTCAAAGCCGATATAGCACCTTCATCACTGGAAGGTGCCATATCAGCCTGTTCATTGTTCTGTTCATCTGTTAAGGAAATTCAGCTTTGTTTTTGCCTAGTTTACTCTTGGTATTTCTGAGTTTAGCAGAGGTCTGAAAATAAAATGTATATTGTGCATATCTAAAAAACCCAGCACTCTTTTCATTTGGAACTTCCTAACTTTTTCCTTGGATCGAATTGTTCTGTTTCTGTTCCCCTCTACACTCCCTTTATTTCTGTTTTGCCAGGCCATCCATTTTATGAAGGGTATCATTAACAATCTAGTCCCGTTTTATGCATTTTGTGCAGTATAATTCCCAATATGGGAATTGCTACCGCACCAAATTATGACTTCTGTTTGATAATGACTGCCTATAGAACAAGGGACCGTCATTCCTGTTGAGCAGTCCTTTTCTCCACCTCTGTGCTGCTCTAAGGTGAAATTTACCATCTGTTAAAAACTCACAGGGCCAAAAGCATATAAAAAATGTTTAATTCCCCTTTTGCCTTGACAGGACAGAAGCTAAGAATCTTTTTATTTTATGTGATGAGGGCATATTGTCACCTTTAACTTTAAAGTTGTTATTCTCTGTATTTTTATACCACTGAAACATCAAATTCCTTGTGTGCTTTTCTTTTATCTTCCGTTTATCTATTCACTTTCTGATGCTAACCTTTGATTTATTTCCAACTTCAGCCTCACTTGGAACCAAACCTCTCTTCCATTTTTAGGGGTCAAGGTGTCTGAAGATCTGAATTGATGATTCTGGCTTTAATTAGTATAGCCTGTTTTAGTGATATCAGCAATTCTTTACAGGCTATGCTAATCTGTGCCAGAATCAGCAATGCAATTGGGACGGATGCATTTCTCCATGACGTAGATTTAGGCCATTTATTGTACTGCTCTCATTCTCTTAATTTTTTTTTTTTTAATTTATTGCTGGTTTTGAGTCAACGCTTTGAAATATAATAGAGCAACAAAAATAGCTCCTTGAGAGGGATGGATACTGGCAAATGCCTTCAGTCAAGGGGCATATCTGCTGATAAGATATAATTTGTAATAAGCAGAAGGAAAAAGAAAATACTGCTTGGCCTATATGTCATATGTGCTGAAATTAAGTGGCCTTTACTGTGATCCATTGGGCAACAAGTTGATGAGTGTAAATGTCAAAGATTGTGTCAGTATCTCAACCTTCTTATTGGAAAAGGAGGTTCACTGGTGTGAAAAAGTGTGGATAACACTGACTCCAGTAGCTGCTTCGTTGTGCTGATGTTTTTTCCATTAACCTTGTATGTTAGAGGTGCCTTACCTGCGGTCACTTAATTTAACAGAATGTCTGCCCTTTAAAAAAGCCATTATCCCTGCAGAGTCTCAATTGACCTCTATAATGATAAATGTATAATACTATATCTATTTTTGAATGCATACTTTGAGAAAACAGTATCTGGAAAGATTTGATAGTATTTATCTGCAATATCACTTTCTGCTTTTTATTTTTATTTTAAATTATTTGTACTAATCATTTCAAAATTACAGTCATTGATTTTTATGTAAAGCTCTCTTAAGGTCCCACCACAACATTTTAGTCTGATTCAGTCTGGAGTTTGGCTGAGCTATTCTAAAACTTTGATTAGTCATTCTGTTGTGGTGTGCTTGGGATCATTGTCATGTTGCATGACATGAAGCAGGACAATGATCAGGACTATCAAGTTCTATCCAGGTGCAAAGCAAGCCCACACCATCCCTCCACCACTGTGTTTGACAGTTGGTGTGAGGTGAGATGATTGTGCTGTGTTTAGATTTTGACAAATGTGATCCACATTGTGGCCAAACATTTCCTTTTTGAACTGTCCTAAGGACATTGTTCTAAAAGTCTTGGGACTTGTTCAGATGTAAATTGGCAAACCTAAGTTGTGCTGCTATATTCATTTTAGATAGAAAAGGCTTTCTCCTGGCAACTCTTTCAAGCAACTCATACTTGTGAGTTTTTTTCTAAGTGTACTGTTGTGAAGTGTAATATTTGCCTTGCTAACTGAGGCCTGTAGAGTCTAAAATGTTACTTTTGGAGTTTTTGCAGTTTCTCTGACCATTGCATGTTCTAACCTTGAGGTGAATTTCCTACAATCTCCACTCGTGGGAAGGTTATGGCATTGTGTTCACATACATCCGAATGCTCCAGGCCTGAAAACTGCCAAAACCTTTTGGTTTTATTGAGGCTGTCACACATGCTAAAGGACAGTTAATCAATTGCATTTGATTTGCAGGACCTGGCTACTACTTATCCTACTTATTCCTATGGAAGCGTTAAAGGTGTACTTGATTTTTGACTGCGAAAACTTTCTGTTTTCACTGTGTAATCCTGTCTTCATATTAACCTCCTAAGAGCCGAATTCCTTCATGGCATGCATTTTTAACTTCTCTTTGCTATTTGGGCTGATTGGGACCTGATGAATGTAAAAACAAAGAATTACCAGATTTTTTTTTTTTACCTGATGAGATCCACATATGAGGACCTTCGCTTTAAATTTCAATAGAGTGGCAGTATAATGTCCTCGTAAGTGGATATCAGGCCCTTGTAGAGCAAAATTTAGTATTTTGGTCTAGACAACCCAAAATGTGATGTCCACATATGTGGACGCCAGGTCCTAGGAGGTTAAGTCCATTTTCAGTACTAGATTTGGCTTGTATCTTCTCACTTGAGCAGTATATATAAACTTAACAGTTAACGCTATGTACTGTATTCTAGTTCATAATGTCATTGACGCAGTTTGACATTTCTGAACTGCATTCAAATACCAATCACTTGCACAGGAAAGAGTACATGTTTATAGCAGGTAAAATGTGGAAGACAATGATAAACAACAATGTCCATGCTCACAAGCAATGCAATGTCCTGTGACATTTTTCAAGACCAAATAGAATAGCTGCTTATAGTATTTTTCTGTCCTTGCCTCCTTGTGGAAAAAAAAATTTCCCTTCATGTCAATTTTCTGCCACAGGGGTAGAGCATATTGCACATTCCAGTAATAGTGGCATACAGGTAAACTGCCTGTAAATCAGGTCTCTGAGGAACTGCCATTCTGCAGTGGCCTTTGATTGTCAGGGGAGCAAATGGCACCAGCATCTGCAGGCACTTGGATCTCACCCCGATGAAAAATGCACACACAGACAGAGAAACGTTCGGATAAACACACGAGCACAGGCACTTATGCACATACACACTGAGTGCAACTGGCCTCACACTAACCCTCCAGCCCTCTTTGTTTTGACTGGCTCTGAGCAGGAATATCAATCCACCTGTGTTGGCTTCACTTTGAAGCAGCTGAGAGAGGAAATCTACTCTCATTAACAGAATCACCCCTAGAGTTTTTCTCATGTACGACCTATTAGGCTTAATGTTTTAAGTAATTTGCCATTACTCATTATTTAGCTTTCGTGAGGGACATGATTAAGTTCCACAGTTTTTCCCTCTGTCTCACACACACACACAGTTTAATCTGAAATTTGCTGCATGCTTGAGACTCAGGGTGATTGATCTTGGTAAATTAGTCTACTGCCCACTGTGTCATGTTATCTACATCTATGTTGATGAATCATCTGTCTTTCTGGCTCACAGCAATTAACTTGCATGTTTAACTTTCCATCCATCTTGTCAAGCTGTGTTTAAAACCTTAATGCGACTCTTTAATATCAGACTTGGAGAGCTTTGATTTTACAGAAAGACAGTGATTGCATTACTCCCTTCCCTTGCATGAATATGTACCATACAAAGTTAATGCTTCCAGTTATCTATTCCCCTGCCAGGCAGTTGTCCATCATTTCTGGAGTGGATAAAATGCTCTAGATTTTCTGGGTAATTGTGTGTGACATAAAAAAAATCTATACATTTTTTAACGCCACACATTCATCTTTAACTCGAGAAAATCTAATTTGCATTTGTGTTTAATGTATATAAATATTGGCTTATTTACAGATGCAGCATAACTCAATAGCTTGCATATTCAGGATAGTATTTTTTAAAAAGTCCTCGACAGTTTGTCACCTGTAATCTGGTGGTCAACAATAGTCTTGCTTTAAACCTGTTGATAAAATCCCAGTTAAATCTTCTCCATCATCAGGGCGAGTCAAAAGAGTAAAATGCTGGGGCTCATGAGGTCACCTCTCCACAGTTTTATACACCAGAGCACCAGGCCCCTCCATTTAGTAAAGTAATTCAACTCATTACCTCTCTCTCCAAACTGTATGCATGGAAAGTGTTATGCCTGAGCTCCCATAGGCTCTTAAGCTGCCTTGGTTTATGAGGTACCCGCTAGTGTGTGGGTGCACAAGCGATTGCACACGCTGAGTGTCTCTCCCCATGTCTCCAAACATTGATAAAGCAACAGAGGGAGAATTTCTCTATTTTGCCTGAAGCTAAATAAATAAATAAACTATAATGCATGTCCAATTTTCACTTTTCATTTGCAAAGAATTTTGTAAGTAATTGGAATTCCAGTAATTTGACAGTGCGAGAGAGAAAATAAACTTGGGTTAGTGAAGATGGATGGGCTGGGTTCTGCAGTATGCGACGTATTTTATCCTGCTGTATTTGTGTATGTTTTTTCCTTGTTTTTATTGTTATTTTGTTAAAATGTATTAAATTAGGATCTGCAAGGATTCTCTATGCTGATCCTGACAAATAAATTCCACAAATGGGGTCCCGAACCTGCAACCCTGCAGCCACATGGGGCTCTTTCCCCCATTTCCAGCAACTCCCTGTGGCTTTGTCAAGAAAAAAACAAGATGAATATTAAGTTGGAAATCATCATTGTGGTTTTTTTTTCACATATGATTTTATATTTGTCTTTGCTGAAAGTGATTCTTTACATTCGCCAGTTGTAAAAATATGTTGGTTATAAACCTTTTTTTATGTTATTGTGTATCACAACATAATAAATGAATACGTGCCTATGGATTCGACATACAAATGAAAGTTGGCAGAGGAAGATAGAGACTTTAAAAGCGCCTGAATAGATTTGCTGTCATCGCCATCACTGCTGGGTTACTGGTATGCTTGGTCTGTGGCTGGACTAGAAACTAGCTTTTTAAATGTTTAATTATTTATGAAAATCATCTACTTGGGATATTCATTTGCACAAACACATGGCTCAAGTATAGCTGTACATATTATTACATATTTCTTTCTTTTTTTTAATTTAGATCTTTTAGTGATGGTAATGGTTCATTACAGCTCCATACACATTTTTCAGGTCAAAAATGGCTCAATTGGCTCTTTTCATGCTAAAGATTGCCAGGCTCTGTCCATGATTGTTCCATATCTATTGAAAATAGGTTGTCTGATAGGATTTATTGTTTGTTACTGTTATTTAGGTTGTATGATAAATAGACATTATTGCTTTTCTTTATCTTATGCCATAATAAACTTGGTTTAGGTAATAATTGAACAGTTCACATAATAATCCAGAGACTAATCAGCATAGTCAGTAATAACAATAATTGCTATAATTGTTATGTCAACCACCAGTTTTGAAAACTAAGCACGTCTTTCCTCCTTATTTTTGTTGGCCAATATGTTCTTTAATGCTTTAATAGTTTCAGTCGTATTGTGCTGTCATCATTCTGCCTTTGTTTATGTGAACGACAGAAGGTGGGTGCGGGACAAGGGCACTTGTCAGTTTTTTGACCAGCTTTAAACAGTGTGACTTTAATTGACCTTCACTCCCTATGTACAGTCTCTTGTTCAGTTCTTAGGAACATTCAGGCACGGCTGCTCCTTGTCTATCAGCTGAGATAACTGCCAGTGTGATTTGTGCGGTGCAGTAATGCTCACAGCCATTTCCCTTGCGAATTATTGGAGCCAAGAATACCACCCTGTCATGGAATTAATGACACTTCATTGATTCAACCCATTCCCCATAGGCAGTAAAAGAGAAAAAAAAATCTCTCTTTCCTCAGGGTCCTATGTTAGTCACAGATTTCTTTAGCTTAATTCTTTTAGTTTAAAATTTTCTCTGGGGACATAGCTAACAGAGCTCCACCAATATATTAACCTTAATAGACCCCAAATCAAGAGCCTACTCAGCATTAGAATTGTCGGCAAGTGCTTCCCTGCTATATTTGCAAAAGCTAACGTTGTGTTAAAGTGGATTTTTATGCCCAGTCAAACACATCTGCTTTTCAGCATTTCACTTCACCCAGTGAGACTGAGGTCAGTTCAAGCTGGATGGGGTCTGAATATTCATCATCAGTTTAAAGTACTGTTGCGATGAAAACCCCCCCAAAAGAACAAAACCCTTATTCTGCTCATTAACATGTCCTAATACGATTTGATTTGAAATCTAAGATGTAAACAGTAGTATGGATTACTTCTCATTCTAACCTCAAGATATTTCCCCCAATTATCATCATGCTTCACCAGCTCTTGGTGTCACTTTCTCTCTCGCTCTCTGTCTCTATCTGAGCTCATTACTGTTTCCTCTCTGTTTTTCTTCCTCCTTCCTGCCTATACAGAGCGTACGGCACACCCTGTTTAGTCAGAAATAACCCTACGGATGCACTTGCATCAACACTCACAAATTCACATGGCTGGCAGATGGCACAGAAAGCCTTCCATCAGCATTATAGGCCTAGGAAGTGTGCTTTTGCTCAGCATCCAATAAGGACATGGAATCCTGCAGTTTAATGCTGATGTGGAGGCTGTTGAGAGGAAAGAGTCCTCAAATGGATGCAAGCTGATAAAGTGGCGATCCAGTGGCGACTGTTGAGTAGCATGCAGTTCATCTATAAAGTTGCTAAGTTACCAAAATCTTTGGCTGGAGCATGAGAGATTTACCCTGAATGAACCCCAAATAGATTTTCTTCACCCCTGTGACCTTTATGATGAGTCCTTCTATGCATACTGTGAGAGGATATGATTGCGCAGGTCTCATGCAGCTATAAAATGTAAAGAAAAAAAGATTTTGCATGTTACAGCTGACACTATTTTCCATACTGGTGATTTTCATAAAATTTGACTGTATTATCAGTGTAGTAACAGTGTTCCACTACACTGAAAATATGCTACGTTATGCTTCCTCTTCAGCACATCTCTGAAAGAAATATTAGAAGACAATGTATTTCGTTTTCAGTGGCCACTTTAGAACATGTTACATTGCTATATATAAACTGTTGAACAGCTACAACAGCTTAACTATGACTCTCAACAGGGTTTGATTCAGTTGCTCAAAGACTGCACAAAAATATCAGTCTAATTTTTAACACTTTGACTTGTATTGACTTGTGTTTTTGCACTGAGGTATTGCTTCTTTGCTTATTTTATGTTATGTATCTGTAAATAATAGTTATGAAACTTTGAGTAAAAATAAATAGACAAATTGCATTTTATTTTCTAAAGACAGTTTCAGAAAAAATACAAGCCTAGTCTGTCTAGGAAGGATGAAAATTAGATTTGTAACTGAGACTGATGAGTCACTTCTCACAGCTCAGAAACTTGCTGGACCGCTCATCTGCTGAGTTTCCCTGTTTTTTTTGGCCCTTTAGGAAATGAAAACCTTGCTGATAATGTGATCTTCTTTGCAAAACAGGTCAGAGTTTGCCTTAATTTCCTTAAGCTTAATTTGCTGACCTTTTGCACTTTTATCTGCAGTGATAAATAGCGTGTTGGTCTTTTCAAGTATAAGTGAAAGTGAAAAGTCCTTCCTTCCTTCCTTCCTTCCTTCCTTCCTTCCTTGTACGTCCTTTAAAAAGAATTCGTTATAGCTCAGCAGCAAGACTTTGCCTTACAATGATATGTTCACTTTAGTGAAGCCCACAATATCAAAAGTAAATTCCCTGGCAAAATGGAATCAGTCTAACTTATTATCAGTGAAACAACCAGCACAGCTAACAGGCTAATGGATTTCTGTCATGATTTCTAGGTTGCACTGGTTTGCTGTGCATTTAACCTGCTTTCCCTGCAGTGTGTCACTCCACAAAATTGAACACAATAAGACTGAAAAACTCTTTTTCAGCAAGATCTGCAGTGCTAAATAGTGCCTAGCTGATGCTGCAGCTGCACCTGCCGCCGACACAAAAGCAGAGACAATGAGCTTTGATCTGATGTGAATTCTGATAGCTGTGTGTGTAGTCATTGTCACAGACACCTCCTAGTGACATGATGTTAATGACTTGACTAGGACAACATAATGCAAAGGGCAGTGCCTTAGAGTGCCCACTGAACCATGCTTACAAATTTGTGCTTGGGAAAAAACAGATAGACATGAATGGGAAATACTTCTCAGGGTGTGCTGATTTACTGAATGGTAATTCATATGTACAGCATATCATATTTCTCTAATCAAACCCAGAGTAATTTACAGTGATAGGAGAGTCACAGGTACTAAAAAGTTTTCCCCAGAACTGCAAACTAACTTTTACATTATTATCATATCAAAATGTCTGAAATCAGATGCACTTATCCTAACATGCTCCCAATATAGGTATGTCTTTTGTTCTGCTGTGATGGACCACACTTAAACTGTCAGAGTAACTACAGAGAAGTACAAACATACAAAACAAAAAAGTCATTAAAAGCTGTGATATTTCACTAGTCTCTGCAGAAATGGAAGAGTAACAGGCACAGACAGAATGGGGTTGTGGAAAAGCAGGGGCAGATCAAGAGAGAACTGAGGATGAGAGATTGAGATTGATGACGGTAAAAGAAAGAGACACTGAAAGCGAAAAAGGAAGAGTATATAAAGGAAGTGTGGGTTCATCAGAAGAGAGCTAAGAGGGGGGAAAATAAGAACGTGGTATTGCTGGAAGAGATGCAGCTGTCCTCTGTCCAAGTGACTGTTGCAGAGACTGACTAATTGATAAAGTATGCATAGTTAATAAAATCTACAGCCATCTGTCTTTGAGTTATTGTCATTTTGTGACAAAAGCACTATGACATGGTGGGTGAACAATGACACTAAAAATGGAATTCTATTTAGCAACTGCGGTTCTGACAGAATTAATTGGACTCGAGCAGATAGTTGCAGCTCGATAGTTTGACGTGCCTGTTTCAGTGACACAGTAACAGCCTCGCTTCCTCTTCTCCCCCCTTCTTGAGGGTTGATCCTCCATGTCTTACACAGCCTGTAAAACTGTATTACTACCAAAATTCAAATGGGATTCAAACATCAACAAATCTGACCTGTTAGCTTGTTGCTGGTTTACCTTGTGTCTTGTGATTGTTTAAGTATTGCAAACAACGGTGGATTGGTCTTTTGCAAATAATGCAATCTTTAATTCACAGTGTTTAGCAACATAGATTTTGATTGTTACTGTTTATTATTTTATCAATCTCACAGGAATGCAACAGAAGCCACATTTTTACTCTCTGTCTGGGTGGTCAGAGCTTGGCATAGTTCAGATATGAGTAAGCCAACAAGACATCTTTCACAGCAAACTGAGGTTTGCTACGAGCAGTAAAAGGCTCTGTTGTGTGCACAAGCTCTGATCCTTTACATAGCAAAGTCACTCAGTGTGCTAACACAATCACAACACCAGGACACCAGTGTAACCGATACCTGACCTAGTAGCCAAAAATAGCTTGCCATTTGTTTGTTAGCAAACTTAATACAGATCGCATGCGCTGTGTAATATCACCGAATTCAATTCCCAAGTGGGCAAGCGGAGGAGAAGGCTATAAAATATGCCCTTATTCTCCCAGGCTGGCCGGAAATCTGACTTCCAAATGGCTCCATGGATAATTTAAGGTTTGCAGCAATAAATGTGTCACTTGGGAGTATTTCATTAGTCGAGGTGCTTGGGTTATAAAATGCTTACTTGATTCTGTTGTCTCACCTCCCACAGTCAGAACTCTATTTCATCCCTCGTATGAAACGTTATCTAAGCCTGTCCTCGACACCTTAAATACATGTTCACCTCACACTGATTTTATTATACTAAATGTGCAAAAAGCCTTACATAGCAACCACCAGCTGACAAACGGTGATAGCCTCTAATAGTCAGCATGAAAGAGTCATAATATAACCTGTATAATGGTCTTAAGTTGTATTCTCCTAAATACAAGGCATGGAGTCTACTGACTCTCTGTAGCTCTGCCTGGGATGACTGCTGAGTTCTCAAAGGAAGTCTAGCTGTCTTAATGGATTTTCTCTTTCATAAAAGTAGCTTCTATCTAGTGCTTTAGAAAGGTCTCAGTCTGAATTTGAAGTTATAGCATGCTGTGAAGACTGGCTCACGTTTAGGGAAGTCCTGCCTTGTTCTAGCTGAGTGACTGGGAGTGCTGAAACGTGACGCATAGTGTTGTGGTGTTCACTACTTAGCTGTCACTCCCAGGAAGGTACCCTGCATGCCCAAGTCTTGAAGACAGTTAAAAAGTTTTCTGTCACAGAAGTGTCTGCAGGTAGATGGTTGTATCGCTGCACTGCTTGTAAGTGTGTCTGCTGATTAAACAGCTTCCTGTGTTCGAAAAGGATGCTCTTAGATTTATTGGCATATGCCTCCTCTGATAGATGCCAGTGGTAGCTACAGTTGGAAAGCTTCATGCCTGTCATTTTTCATTTATATTGTCTCTTCTGCCTGTTGTGCGTTATTCTCAGAGGATTACAGAATGAGGCTTGCTTGATGCATATACTTTATGCTGTAAATTGTAACTGACAAAGCGATTTAGACAGATTATGAAGTATGCCGTATACATGTACTTGTCTCATTAAATTAGAGCTTTTGCTACATTTTAAAAGGCTGTCAGCTGTCACTGTTTTAATCGGTATACTCAGTCATAACTGTCAAGATTTATAATAAGTGATTATTATTTTGAAGTGCTTGCCAAAGCCTCTGTAATGTCACGCAAATCTTCGCCATGAATTTTGATGTGGATCACTTGTCATTCACTTCAGGTGGCAGGGGTTTATAGACTACTGAAATGAACACCTTCTCTTGCTAATGAGCCCACAAAAGACAGGGTAATTCTGGGTATCGTCCCCTGTTGTGCAATTAGGCTTAAAGTCTGAAAATAATAAGCTATTGTAATGACTAATTATTTTTCACCATATTTGTATGTGCAAATGTGTGCCACAATTTCTCACTTACTGGCTGGTTGGCTCCGTGGACTCTGTATTTTCTCAGTTCAACCTTTCTGAATCTGTTTTTGAGCATAAACATGACGACAGAGCTGGTGATTTTTTTTTTTGTCACTGTTGTTTTTCTTTATCCTCAGCACTTCAAAGACATCACCTCCTTACACCAATGGAGACAACTTTTCTTTCTCTTCTAATGATTTTCTTTTTCTAAAGATATTTTGAATGACTCTGAATGACAGGTTTAAAATGAGTTTCAGGGATAATGATGAAGTAAAAGTTGAAGGCAAGAATTTGTTGCTTGCAGACGTGAGACTCACAGTTCTATTATTCAGGTTCTGTCTCCTTCATTATTTCGAAGGAAAAGAAAAGAGCATTTCTTTTAATAAATCCAGAAGTCAGGGACATTCATTATGACACATCTTAGGAGCTGCTCTGCTATATCTCAAGGAGATTTTAAAGGAAACTGCTGATGTTTGACAAAGGGTCGGCTATCAGAACATGCTTATGCTCACAAACTGATAGATAATGATTTTCAGTGAAAGAAATTACTGGATCACGTTATAGCGGTGGGAGGTTTATTGAAGTGACAGCTTGCTAAGGCCAATTGCAGTACTGACAAGATATTTATTGTTAGACAGCCCACAAGTAGTCAACAGTATGACATCATGAAAACCCATGTAATATTGACTTAGCGTCTGGGGGCAATGGCCAATGTTTCAGGATTTCCAGTGCATTCAGCAGTTACCAGATAATGGATAACTGACATCAGAGCTAAGATTTCCTGTTGTGCTTCCTGGTCATTGTGGACTTAAAATAAATGCAAAAAAGCCCTGATTCTAAGCTTAAAAAAACAAAAAGCAGCCTGTCCTGCAGGAGTAGTTGATCGCAGATGTATTGCAGCACAGGGTCAGTTAGTCCGTCCATGATCATTTCAAGATCATTTATTCTGCTATTACACACCGTTGTTCTTCTTAAAACTTGTAGACATTTCAAAGGCTTTGGGAACAAGGACTAACCTGTATGTGTGCCAAATATAAAAATGTTTTGGTAACTGTGTTAGCAGGAATCACTGTATTGTAAACTTCCCCAAATTGCCTAAAGAGCAGGATAGAGCTGCTACACAGAGGATGTGCTATTTTGAGCTGTAATTCCAAAGAAGGTAGTATATATATTGTAAAAAAAAAAAAATGACAGGAAAAGCAATGATCTTAGGGCAGCAGTTGTTGCTGCCCATCAATCTGGGAAGTCTGTCAACCTACAGTAAGAAAGATAATTCACAACTGGAAAAAGGGGAAGAAAGTCGCCAATCGTCCCAGGAGTGAACTAAAGCTACAGCAATTAAAGGGACCTTGGCTGTTCTATGTGTGCACTAGAGTAAAGTCAGTCCTTATTAAGACAGGAAAGGCTTGACTGACAAGACTCCTGGGACAATCTCCTTTGGACAGATGGGACCAAAGTGGAGATATTTGATATTAATACAGACATAGCAAACAAAAACCAAATGCAGCATCTCAGCACAAAGACCATCATAGCAACTGTCAAGTGCAGTGATTTGGGCTTGTTTTACAACCAAAGATTTGGGTACATTACAGTCAGTGAGTTAAATATGAACTCCTCTGTATACCAAATTATTCTTGTGTCAAATGTGAGGCTGTCTGTCTGACAGCCAAAACTGGAACTTGCAACGGGACAGTAATGCCAAACACAGCAGAAGAAAAGAAACATGGTGTTGCAGTGGCCCAGTCAAAGACCAGACCTTAAGTCGACTGACATTCAGTCGATCTTAAAAACGCTCTGCATAAATGAATGCCTGTAAACCTCTATTACGTAACTATTAAGTGAGCTGAACCAATTTTGTAAAGAAGAGTGGCTTATAAAGTCATACAGAAAATTATTACTTCAACTTATTGCTGCTAAAGGTGGTTCTGTACACTACTGAATCAAGTGGTGTACTTCTGCTTATGCCTTTTACATTTAGGTAATTTCAGTTCAGTTTTGTTTATAAAGAGCCAAATCGCAACAACAGTTACCTCCAGGCATTGTGTTCATGTGTTCTATATTTTGTATTTTTTTTAATATATATATAAAAATTTTATTTTATTTTTTTCTTATCTCTGAGTCTTGGTTATAGCTTACCATCACTCTGCTCTGAAGAGGACAGAATGGTGTAGCCAGGTGGAACAGGCTGTAATTAGAACATAGAGAGAAATGATGGACACGCAAAGCAGTCACACACAATTTACCCCAGAAGAGACGATACATTGCCTGCCTTTTCCACCTCAACACCCTGTCCTGCACTTCAGCTCCCACAACTCCACCTGCCTTGTCAAATGTTACAACCACATAATCACCTCAGTCCATTATAGGTCGTAACTAGTTTTTATGTACTGATATTTTTCCTCTTACCTTGACCTGCCTTTTCTTGCCTCTCACATCCTAATGTCACGCCTCGTTATCTGCTTGTATTTTCACTGGCATCCTCTATTTCCTAATATTTCTGTCTTCAGCTGCTGCAACCGGTTTGCACTTTTGCTTTTTTTTTTTTTTTTCCTGTTTATATCACTTCCCTCTACGTTTGGTTAAACAGATTCTGTTTACACATAGTTTGTGTATTATATGTTTGTGTCACACACTGTTCTCTGTGATTTTGTTTTTTTTTCACTCTCTGTGTTATCATTTTCATCACCCTGGGCAACATAGTTTTAAATCACCTATTTCCCTAAAGATGATTTTTCATGATAATGGGCACTTTCATATGGGCAAAATGCCTTCTGGCAAACACTATGGCGCTGAATTGTCTCCTTCCAAACTGTGCCTTTTCACATTTTAACAGCAAGGCTATCCATCATGGATTCTGTGTTGCATATGTCTCTAGGGTAGTGGTGATTTATTATCTGACTAGAAATTACTGTGCTGATTTTGTCATTTGGTTAAAAAGAAAACACCCTTACTGTGAAATTCTGGAAAGAGAAACAGAGAATACCTATATTTTTCCTGTTGCTTGTCTACACAATCTAGAGCAGTTATTTAATAAGACCTGCTTAACTGAGATTCTTTTTAATGTATGAGACTCTCAGCTAATGACAATTATGGATACTTTCCTCTCTGCGTTAATTTGACTCCAGTTACCCCCATGTAGTTTGCTAAAACCTTTTATAAATTGCATCCAGCTTGCATCATCTTGAAGGCATCATCAAATTAGTTTTTGCTAACTTATCCTTTAATCCTACTTCTACTGTTCAGTTTTCACATCCACTATTAGCATTCACTCATTATTAAAAGAGACAAGCCTTGCTGCTTTCATTCAGTAACAAGCCAACATGCATTATCCTCAATTAAGGGATATTTGAAGTTTTCCAGGAGATTAAATGCTAATATAGAGCACTTAGCGACTCAGCAAAGTACACTAGAAAAAGAATTTAAAAGTCCAATTTCAGGTAGAGGAAAAAACAACAACAGTTATTTATCTGTTCCTCCCAAACAGAAAATATTAAGTAAAAGACATTTGCTCTCACCACGTGACGTCTACAGCCATCACAGTAATGTGTTTCTCCTGAAGGACAAGAACATAGCTGTCATCAAGGGGCTATTATTAATGGACTTTGCACCACATGTGAGGGTTAATGACTTATGGCCACATGTAATGGTAAATCTCTTGAAACAAAACAGTAAATATGCCAAATGTAATCATCCAAAAACAATAAATAAATAACTGGATTTGTTTCCACAGTGCACACAGTCTGGAAATCTTTCTAAGAAACGTGCATTAACCTGTAGTTCAGTTACCCTAAATAGTACAGAAGAGGTGAACAGAGTGTCCTAAGTGGGAGTACTCAAACTGTTTCTTCTAGAAAAGGCACAGCATCATATGTTAGATAGTGTATGTTTCAAAAAATGCTCATTATTTAAGGAAGTCCTTTTCCTTTAGCGAACAAAATAAAGATTTTATTATTTCATTCATAAACTGTGGTAACTGTGGAAGATTAGGAAATTTGGTCAATTTGCCTCTATAGCTGTACCACTGGTGGACTGAGATGAAATCTAGAGTCATTAAATGCTTCAAATGTCTGCTGAGCTAAATACATTCCTGTAAACGTCAGCTTTACTTTTTTTTTTTGGGCAAATCAGCAAATAGTACACAATGAACTATGATAGTGGCTATAGAACACAGTTTACCTGCATCAGCATCGTGGGATGCTGACATTAGTATTTAACTATTAAAGAATCTTTAAGCAGCTTTCTTTGCACATATTTAAATGTTCTTTTATATAAACAGTTTGTAAAAGGTTATGTTGCCATTTGCTTGCCTTTTTTTTTGATAAGCAGAGCGATATCAAAGCAGATATCAGAATGGTTTGTGATGTTCTTTCCACATCGGTCAAAAGAGCAATATCATAACAATACTTATCAGCTAATTGACTTGATAAACTTTTAAAAAACTATATCTGAATTTGGCAGTTACTGGCTGATGTTTCGTCTGACTTTGTGGCAAGCTGTGAAGAGTGTGTGTCGGTGCATTAGTGTGTTTATGTTGGTGTTTGTCAAAATCATAGAAACAGAGATGATATTTACTAAGTGGGTTTTATTTTGTTCTCTAAAACATTCCTTAAAAAATTACCTCAGTATAAAGTGTACAGTATCATTAGACGCTTTTAGATTCTTCAGCTTTTTACTGGAGAACCATTGCAAAGTGTCATAAAAGCATATCATAATGCTGTCAAAGGTCTATGCTGAATTGCCACCAAATGACTCATGGCCACATCAGTGAATATCATATGGTGAACTGGGGCAAACACACAGACAAACATTTTCCTGTGTTTATCTAGCCGAACTCATTCGGTTGAGGTCACTGGATTACAATCTCTGAATCACCATCTGCTGAAATGAATGTGTAACATACAGTATAGAGCTTGTCGTGCATGTTTTTCACAAACTGGACTGAAAGTGTCTTGATTGTTAGTAAGTCAGAATTTTGAGATAATAGCCCAAGATTTTGACTTATGCTTCAATAGAAATCTGCTTGATTAGTAGTCTTCTCCTTCACTAAGTTATAGGTGATCAGTAGAGCTGAGGTCAGTCAAAGGTTAAGTCTGCTGAACAGCCCTGGAACTGTGGTCTACTGAGCATTTGTCTTACTTTGTTTTTATCATATAATTTTCGTCTTAAAGGAATTAATTCTGTTAAGATGATTTCATCACTGTCCCACTGAATTAGAATTAGTAGCCTTTTTTTCCATTATACAATATATAATGAAATTGCTGAGCAGCTAAACCTTCAGATGCAAAAACGAGGAACAAACATTGCCATTTACACAATACTGTAAATACAGGATGTGCTAGAAAAACCTCCTGCATCTCATGCATTTATGCTCTGTGATGGCAGGGAATCGAACCTGGCTCAGCTGCTTGGAGGGCAGTTGACCACTATCCCACCACCACTATATTTGTTTATTGTTTATCATTCATTAGACTGGGGATTCAAACTCACAACGTCACCATCGCTTACCCTGATGAGAGAATTGGTGTGGCTTTATGCAGATATACTTTTTAAACTTCAAATGACCATAAGTGTCATTTATGTGCACATTAATGCAGTGCTTAGAAATAAGATATCTATGGTACAAATACAAAAGATTTCAGGGTAAAAGAATGTGTAGTATATGGCTAAGATATAATATTGTTTCGAGTGCTTTGAAACTAAAGCTACAGTAATTAAAGTGACCTTCTTGGTTCTTTGTGTGGAAAAGTCAGTCTGTATCAAGAAAGGAAATATTATTTGTACCAACCAAACACACAGTGTGATTGACATTTGGATGCAGGGTTTGTTTTTTTTTCTTGCAAACAAAAAGCACTCAAAACATAGTGCAATCCTGAAAACAATCATTTTTGAGGTGTTGAGTAGTGTTCAGTGTCTGCACAAATGGCATTTAAGATCACTCTTTTCTGACTGTGTCTCAGCTCGTAACCCAAACACTGTGCAGACGGCTTGTGATAATGGAGGAGGTGAGGGAGAGTCTTTAAGAATGTGATATGCAATATTAGACGGCTTGATGCTGCCCACAGCTGAACCGCAAACCCAGTCACAAGAATCCACTATAGTAGCCTGTGTCTGATCAATGAAATCTCATCCAGCCTTGTCCCTCTGTCATTTAAGCCTCCGAGTAGCCCAGTGATATCTGTGCAACAAATCCCTAAACTACTGAAGGCAACAAAGAAATGGAGTGTTAGAGTCTGAGGAGCACAGGGAGACAGGAAAAGGGTGATTGAAGGATGAGCTAGAGTAAAGCTTTAAAAGGACTGAAGAAAGTGTACAATGAATTTGTGTGAGAGGTGTGCATTTTCTACTGAATGAAGGTGTTACCAGCTGGATTTCCTTTAAAAGAAGCAGAGCACAGAGGCTGACTAAACTTAGAAGAAGAACTGTAAGAAAAAAAAGGACAGACTCAAAATCAGTGGGATTATTCATTATTTGTTTTTATTATTGATGATTGTTAAAGGACTTTTTCATATTTTACTTTGTGAGCTGAGCCAACAGCTCGGTAGAAACGTGAAAATATATTATAATAACAGACAATTTTCCAGCCACAGCTTAGTAAGTCAATATGAATGTTTTATTTGACATGTTTTACTACATTTCCAGTGTGACTGACATGTTTGTTCAAGCCGTGGACTATATATACTGTGCAACGTAGGATCTAAACAAAAGTAAAGAGGAAGTGAAAGCCTTGAAAAAAAACTTAAACAACTACTTGCCATCTTTTCATTAGTACTGGAAGATATGACAGCTTCAACACTGTTGAAGTCAATTTTCTCTAAGCACTGAACTGTTGCATGGTAACCCTCTAAGCAGGCATGAAATTTAGGCTGGCAAGCGAATAACTGATGTGCAGTACTTCAGGAATGCTGTGCTAATTAAACAATAGATCAGTTTAATTTGTTAGGAATTGTTAGTTATCATTATTTATGTCAAGTAGTATGTGATTGACGTAATATATTAAATCAAAACTTTTTGAATTTCTAGTGTTTTTAATTGGATAAATATTTAGTCCATTATTAAAGAAACTCTGAATACATGCAGTCTGACTCCTCCATCAAAATTTCCAGGCTTTGCTGTTCCATTGGGATAATAATTTGTGAAATATGTTTTGTTAATATTATTGCAATTTCCATCAATTTTCCCCAAATGAGGTACTGCAGGATTCTTTTTAAGAAATCAGGGACATCAAATTGCATTTTTGCCTGTCGGAACTGGTACAGATCCTTTTTCTGACTTACTGTTAGAGAATTTGTGCTTTTAAAGGTGTTCATTCCTGACAGCCAATTAAAATTAATGGCAAAGCTGATACAGAGAAGTGGAGTCATATCTCAGCAAGACTTTGATGTATTCAACCTAAACTTTGTCAGATTATTGGACTCTCGTCCTTGGTAGAAGTCTGTGCTTTCAGAATCCATATCAACAAAATCTTGTACTATATGTACTTGGGGAAAAGGTAAGTTTAAAAACATGAAATAATAATATCGATTATGATCAGCTTGCTCACTCTCAGGTAGAAAACGATAAGAAGATAAAAAATTCCCCATCGAATTTAACTTGCGGTGCAACAGTACTGTGTGTTATTCAGGAAATACACGTACGCAGCCAGTGTTAGTTTAAGTGTACACTGACATCAGGTTAGGTCATGGTTGACAACACGCAAAACATAATTTGAAGTTCTAGTTTAAGTTTCCTGTTTTTGTGGATGACAAGGACTATAGCAGATGACCACCTAAAGGGTGAAGTAGTGGGTTCCATCAACCCCTTAGTGTGTTCATATTTCAGTGGTGGCTTCCACATCAGCTGTAATGCATCTTGCTCATGGGCTAATATAATGCCTGTATGATGGATGAGTTTTCATCCTCTGGGAACTAGAGAGTCTTTTATAGTACCACGATATTCTGGAAATAGTCCAAGAAAAGCTACACTACAAAATGCCTGATCTCTGCATTACAGTTCTTTAGAGCAGGCTTCTGTATGTGGAAAAAAATTATATAGCAGATTGAAGAGCAGCATCATAAATGTATCTCTCTCCGTTAATGTAATGAATTTAAGTTAGATGGATCAAATGAGAAGTGATGCTTCATCTCCGAGGCCCCCCCCAAAAATTTGTGAGTTAAAGCACACGTCGACACTCACACTAGAAGATTAATAATACTTCAAAGTTTGTCACATTTAAACCTAACTTTCACTGCATTGCACATCTTTCCACTGATATGTCACTAATACTGTTCACGATTCATGTGAAATGATTCGTGCATAAACTTGACAGTTTTTGTTGTTTTTCTGACTGCAGTTAACGAAATTAATTCGGTGTTTAAAATGATGCGAGCACCAGGCATGGCGGCATATCTTCAGTGCATAACATGAAAGCAGTTATCACGCAGCAATTTTTTAAAAAGACATTCACAAGGAAAGTTAACTGTAAACTCGCAGACTGTGACTTGTATCCTTGCCAGTCAGTGGTGTATTTAGAGGTGACGGATTCACACATAAAACAGAGAAACACCAGAGGTGGTGGTTAATTGTCTCAGGCGTTCTTGTACTAAAAGTGTGCCTCTCTGAAGGCAGCTTCTAGGCATTTATTACTTTATGCTCAAAACATGCAGAAATACAGGGATTTGATTTAGAAAAAGTCATCCTGATTGCTTTTGTGGTTGTTTCTCAGTAAGTTAGCACATACTTGGGTCGTGTTGCTGTCTGAGCATACTTAGTACCATCTGAATAATGCCCAAAAAGGTTACTTTTGAGAAACAGATTGCCTCCTGAGTGATAATTACATATTTCAGATGTTACATGTCAAAATTCCCAACAATTTGAACGGAAAAAAAGGCACTTATCTTAAGTCTAATTATTATATGCATGCCTAAGTGAGGGAGAAAATGTGAGAAGGTGTAAATAACAGCAGTATTGTCATTTCACACCAGCCTACGTTTCTTTTGTTGTCCACTAAGGCAAGCTGTCATCGTTCCCCTTTTGATTCCACACAGTCTAGGGAGCTTTTTCTACTGCATTACTGTTTGACAAATTAATTAAGAAAATGGTGCTGATACATTAAAACTTAAGGATGCCAAATGCAGATTTTGACTTCAAAAACTCTCTCTCGTCCACATAAAATGAAACCATAGTAGAAGGTTGTGATTGTGAAGATTGTGTTCCTTGCACTTTTGAAATCCTGCCGGTTTGCTTGCTTGCTAAAATTAAACGCCAGTGTCTTTGGTCATATCTCCACACCAGCATTGTCAAGTATTATAGTGGTATGAATTTTAATGTTTAATCTCCAAAATACCAGTTTTATAACTTGGCAATATAAAGCAATACTGAATACACTGTTAAACAAACAGCAAGTTGTTTGTCTTATTGTGCATGTAAACCACAAAAGTGTAGCCTTAATTAATAGTTTAGTTGTATGCAGAGTGCTTGCATATCAGCACAGACAGTTATAAGTATGTATTTTGCAGCATCTATTAACTGCACACATACACATGGCTTAATGATACGGTTGGGCTCAAAAAAGCCGCTACTGACTAAAACCTCTTGGATTCAGAATAGACTGCATGCATACAGGTGGCAAATCAGAGCTTTACTTTCAATGTGGATGCAGCATGCGTCAGCCAGCAATATTGCATTTCCGAAATACCCTCATTCTGTCCACCCACAGAGACAGAAAGAGAGAGTTCTTCTTAAAAAGTATTCATTAAATGTCCACAAAGCTGACAGACATAAGGAGCCAAATATGGTATTTTTGGTTAGGCTCTAAATTTAACCCCACCATAACAGTGAAAAGTGAATCTGCCAATTTGTATAATGGCAAAGAAAAAAAAGTAAATAGCATAGTTGAAACATAGTAGACCTTCTCATTATTGGAAAGTCATGACACACTATGAATCATTCTCATGGAAATAATGAACAAAGAAACTCATGCAAACATCCAACTTGCTCTTTTTTAACTTCTATCTTAAATAGAACCACTATTCTGTGGTTGAAAACTTTGGCGATTTATGCAAGTTTTTGTTTGGCCAAGGATAAAGTTTGTGTACGGGTAGAAGACGAAGCAAAGACAATAAAACTCAGACATTTTTTAAAGCAAAGACTTGAATGTTGATCCAGACCTACACGTTCTCTGGCAGCTCTTACAGGGAAAGTGTGCTTGCTTTTAGGTTACAGGATGAATCTTGAAGCAAATTTACTGCTCAAGTGAGTAGGAGGTCAAATGGTCAGTGATGTAAGCTGAGCACAGGCCTCATTTAGCTTTACAAAACTGTTAGATCTTAAAATCAATTTGAAATTTCAGGGGAAGCTGTTGCAGGGAAGCTTGTTTTATTTTATGTGGTATTGCCTTTGGGCTGGCGGAGCTTGAGCAGCAAAAAAAGTGAGCAGCAATAATTCATGCATGATGAAATAAAGGCACGGATTACTGCGCAACAGAGCAGAAGAGTTTGTAGGTGAGAAAAAAAAGCACCATTTATTTGCGAGGTATATTGTATCATAAGTTTGAGCCGTGTTTACACAGTGTTGCCCTCGATAAACGAGGCATGAAAAGAGTAGCATTGTGTCACGTAGATAAACAAGTCAGTGGGCCGATATGCATCCATTACAGTGACAGGTCCCGGATGTGGATTTAAATTGCGATTCCTGGTTTAACGTCTCTGTGTCCATAACAACCAAGCAATAAAGTGTACTGTTTTCTAACACCAAATCTTTTATTGATGTTGCTGTAGAGCAATTCAGTCACACAGCAGCAGAATAATTAATCAGCATGAAGGAACCTGTTTCAAGTTTGAACAGTTTAAAATTGAATTTACCTCACTAAAACTTCATTCTACCCAAGTTATTCTCCAAAAATCACACTTTGACCCTCCCAATTTTTTGGCGTGTGTGTGTGAAAGAGATAAAAGTATTCTTCTTATTTGAGGTTTTTGTTTGCACGTGGGGGGAGTGTAGCAGTTCACTGTGAGTTTTCAGTGTGAGTGAATGATTCTGGCCATTTTGGGACATGAAAGAAGAATAGATGAAGTAAGTCAGTGAAGCGTAGTGTTTGTTCAGGCAGGACGTGTACTCTAACTCATGTGCACCTAGCAGATGATCGTCAGCTGATCCAATGAACAATGCTAATGACGTTCATTGGTTCAAACAAAGGTGACTGTCAGCCGCTCATTCACAAATTATTCATTCACCCCTTCAGTTTTGCAATTTCTTACTTTAACTTAATTATTAATTATATTATTTATTATTATTTATATAATTGCTTTAAATGTTATTACGTTAAATGTTTGAATATCACATTACTTATCTGGCGTTTCTATTTGACTAATTATTCAAAAGATTCTGACTCAAAGCCATGCTGCATGTTTGACGTCAGATTACTGAGAAGACTACCTATGATGGATTCATCTCAGCTCCTGTGCGTCAACGAGTTGATGTTTAATGTAGGTGTTTTGCCAGTGTTTTCCCACATTCATTCATTGACCTGCATCTTCAGCAAACCAGGTCTTTATTAGTTTTGTCCTTTAATATGTATTGACGAATCATAGCCATATACTAAATTATTTAGAAATGCCTATAGGAAATGCATGTTGCAGATGACCCTTAAATCTACAATTCATTAGATACATGTTGCTGTTTATGGATGGACCACCAAGTCAGACTTTTTTTGCAGAGTACAAACTTTTACTAGCATGCTTCATTCTTGAAATGGGAAACATTCATGCCCCAGATCCAACAATTCAATCATTAACACTGTATAAGGATGTGAGTTGAACGTTATAAAGTTTGATACGGTCGTCTAAGGTCGTCTATGCCCCACCTGCAGCAGCTCTGTGGCCCACTGGTGGGGCCTCTGTCACAGCTTGTGAAGCTCAACTACAAGATAACATAACAGAAAAACAGAAAGAGATATAGTGAATTATATCAGTCGAATCCAGGCCACTGTGGGATTTTCCTTCCTGCTGTATCTTTCTGAGCTCCGGCTTTTTATATGTCTAACTTCTTCTCTCTGAGCCCTCCTGTCTTTCTAGTTTTCTCACTCTAAACACTTATAATTGAAAAGCAGGAGATAAAGTTGTTAGCCTACAGGAAGAAATTCTGTACAGAGGATTAGATAATGAGAGGGAATGTACACCAGTGGGGTTCTTCTGATTGGTATGAGTATATATATTAAAGTTTAAGGCTAAAAAAGTGGCTGCAACCTTTGTATCATAGTCCTCGGGAATTACCAAGACACTGGAGTGGTTATGGTGTTTATCTTCTGCCACTAACCAGAGCACTGAGTAATATAATCGCTCTCAGCACTGTTTAAATAAGTTTAAGGGCCTCTGAGCCTCATTCTTTGGGGTTGACATCTGCAAAGAGACACACAAGAGCCTAACAGTTGAGAAAAATGGTCCAGTTGATTAAAAAAGAGGCAGTTCAAAAGAGAAGACCCAGCAAACTTCATTATTGCTATTGCAGCAAGGAAGAGTTGACTTAATATTATTGTGTGGCTGCAGATATCAGAACATGTACTGGGAAAAAAATGGGACTTCTTCTTTTACAGGGGTAATAAACTAATTTAACAGAAATTTAAAACCCCCATTGTTCAGCAAGGTTTTCTGCAGAACGTCAGCATAGTTACTGATGTTTCGCTGTTTTTAGTGCATATTCTGATGAGTCCAGCAGCGGAGTATCAATAAACATTGGGATTTACACAGCAACCACTCTGGCAAAGAGTATTAGGAATTTCACTGCAACACTGCAGGTATAATGTCATTATGACAAATGAAACTCCTCAAGTCATGCCTAATTTTTTGAAACATACCAGAGGGTTGCTGTTTGGAAAAAGAATGATTTGTTATGTCATTGCGTGCACAGTATAAGTGATTTTATACACAGTATCTTATCTAAGCCTCAAGATCTGGGTTTCTAGACAGCATTATAAAACACATGAAGACACCCGAAGAAGCAAAACGAGATCAGGAAAATATCTTCTCAGATATCATTTTATTATAGCCTGAGTATGATTTTTATGGCTCAGCCACTTACATAATATTGTGTTGTGGTCTGTCTTGTGTCTCACAGTGAGGGCTCCCACTCATATTAGCTGTGTTGTAAGTGCAAAAGGAGTCAAAGAGAGTCTTTTTCCTCTCAGCATGGCTCCATACAGTACTGGAGGCTTATGAGGATCTCATCACTCTCCATCCTCATAATGTTCCTGTCAGTATGCCGGATGGGAACTATTACATCCCACAGATCATCATTCACTAGATGCAGGGGCCCCCATAAATGCTAGCAGTTTTATTGTTCGAGATATTAGTCCATTTGTGCATTAGCACAGTGGTTTGCCTCATTATGCTAATTTCAGAATGTGTCTCATCTGCTACGTAGTTGGTTCTGAGAATCCGAGAAGACAAGAAGCCCTTGTTAAATTGATTACCCTACTCTAATATATTTGGTAGTCCATCACTGTTCGATCTCTGGCTTCTTTTTAAACCCACCCCATTGTAATACCTGCCACGTAAAGCTTTTGAATACACTAATTCACGTGTCTCCCTCTTGTTGTTGGATGTTTTCTGACAGACCAATAACAGGAAGC
The DNA here is from genome assembly GCA_015106755.1 of Etia nguti. Taxonomy (NCBI): domain Eukaryota; kingdom Metazoa; phylum Chordata; class Actinopteri; order Cichliformes; family Cichlidae; genus Etia; species Etia nguti. The sequence goes on from VUQG01023286.1 coordinate 53,917, forward strand.
CTCAGTAGCAAAAGCCAGCTGTCTCTGTGGCCGGTCCATCTCTCGTCTGTCGGTATTAGCATTCATGGTTCATTAGCCAGCAAGCACTCAATATAAAATATAATTGTAGGCTATAATCTTTGTTGTGACACTCGGCCGGGAGCACGCAATGAGGATGTTTCAGAGTTAAAGCTCTCAAGGTGTCTCTGTCCTCAGTATGTGAGTTTATCATATTATGGAACAACTGTAAACCTTGTATGGTGCTGCATTGTCTTTTTTGTCTTCCTTTTTCTGACTAGAGATTGCACAGGGCCGCATATTTTTTAAAATCTAAATATAGTACAGTTTTATAACATAGTGTGTCTATAATAGATATGTGGCTTAGGAGTGACGTTGCACCAGAAGCACTTTTATTTCTTTATGGTGATTTCATGTTCAGTTATTGTTTCTTTTATTTTTGCTTTAGTGCACAGTTGCAGTCTGTGCTTATCTGGCCCATGCAGCTATTTACTACTTCTCTTGTGTCTCGTCTGACATCTTAGACTGACTGCTTTGCAGAACTTACCAAGGACTCCAACTTTTTCTGCGATCATCTTCCAGGCCACTACTTTTAATTTTCCTTGCTTGTTTATGAATGTGTGTCTTACAGCTCCACATTTCACTCATTTTAAATTATTTATAATTCACATGGATATGTCTCTAATGCTTTTTTACACTAGCTAGAGTGAATTTGCACTTGTTTCATGTGCACTCACAACTTAAGAGGGACTTTGTATAGAATCGTCCGCTGTCTAAAACTTCATTTTCATTTCATATATACATATACATTCATCTCACCTGTTTTTTTTTCTTCCACATTAAATAATGAATTTACGTAAGACTTTTCTTTCTTCTTATCAAACACTTAAAGAGCTTTAGACAACCCACCATATTCACACATTCACACACACATTCATATAACCCTGTCAATGCACATTCACACAATGATGAGAAATCAGGGACTATTTCTGCGGTCAAAGCACATGTCAGTATGTGGGCCGAAGGAGGTGATCAAACTTCTGATTGTGGAAGTGGAAGGTTAGTTACAGTATACTGAAAAGTAAATGGACTGCATTTATACTGTCTGTTAAAAAGACATACTGTGGACACAGACACATACTTTCTTTATAAGTGTATTTTGGTCATAAGTCCTTTCCTTACACATGGCTGCTATACGGCCAACTTGGGGTTCATCATCTTGCCCACCTTGGAGATTGAAGCAGCTAGGGATTGAACCACAGATCTTCAGATTCTCACACTCAAATGAGTGCCAATTAATTTCTTTAACTGATCAAGGAATCTCTATGTGTGTGTTTGTCCTTTGCATATATCTACAAGTGTTCATGCAATGTCCTGAAAGCAAATTGTGTTGTTCTCATATTTTCGATAGAGGTTGTTTTCTCTTCCCAGTCTTTTGAGTGTTTCTCCTATTTGACTGCTGTTCTCCATTTTGTGAGTCTGGGGAAAAATGACTAACAGATACAGTGAAGCAGAGAAGCAACAACAACAACAACAACAGCAACCAAAAAAACAAAACACTTTTCATTTGCAATGCTGTCTTTGCGAGGGCAGTTATTGACACAGTGCATTCCATCCATAGCTGAACCTTAACTATGTAAACTAAGTGCTTAACCTTAAACCTTACCTAAACCTTAATGTTAACCAATGACACTAAGCTATGGTATATAAATACAATCTCAGTAATGGATTTCTTGCATGAGACACATTTAGGGGCATCTGTAAATTGTAGGGGAAAAAAGCGACCATATGTACAAAACTACCCATGATGCTTGTGTGTATTTATTTGGGGTCTTTTTGTTTTTGTTTTTGTTTTTTTTGTTTTTTAATCAAGTCTGTCTCTCCAGATATACACATCGGGTTTTGTTTCATCTGCAAGTGGTTAACAAAGAAATGGGCTTTTGATACTGAGAGACAGCTGAGACCACTGTGACTTCCCTAGAGAATTTAAGGAATCAAATTTAAAAGCTATTTCAGGCACCAGTGCCAGGTACAGTCATGTCACCTGGGTTGATATTATTGAATGAAATAGGATACACCCACTGTCAAGTGTGTGGAAAGAAACAGGCAGAGAGGGCGGGAAGGGGTGAGGAGGCTGGGTCTGCAATGTTTAAGTGAATGAGGCAGAGGAGCAACAGAGACATGAGATTGTGTGTGTGTGTGTGTGTGTGTGTGTGTGCGTGCGTGCGTGTGTGTGTGTGTGTCCACATCCCTGTGAGTGTTCATGTTTGTAATACGTTTAGTGCTTTGTTAACTGTCTGTGTAAGCCTGTCTACATCCGCCAGCAGAAGTGTTTGTACTGTATTATAACCAGTCCTGTCAGCAGCACACCTCTTTGTGCCGATACAGTACTTGGATCATTTTCAAGATATCCTTGTAATCACCTTGTTGACTCAGTGGCCCCTCAAGTGTTTGAGCATTGCCAACTGACAGTGCTTGTGTTTGTATGCCTATAAGTAATTTGGTGAAAGTGAAACACAGTGAGTGATAGAGTCAACGGTTCTTTGGGTGTGCTTCTGTCATGCACGCATGTCTGTAAAGAAAGAGTGCAGATCCTTAGTTTTGTGTGGCGTAACAAGGTGCATGCACCCTCCCTCCAAAGGCTTTCGTGTGTCTGTAACAGCACTGCACTACTTCCTCCTTTAAGCCATATACTTAACGGACATAATTATTTAATCCCATGTTGGGTTTTTTGGACTGAAAAAGGTGATGGGTCTTTATCATCTGACATCCATCCACGCTGAATTGGGAACTGTCTTTTGTTCTGCCTCTGCCGCATAATATCCCACTTCTTTACAACTTGCACTCGCTAGGAGGTGTGACTACTTAACATCTCCTTGCACATTGCAAGACCCTTTCACCTCCCTTCCTCCCCTTCTTGTACCCCCTGCACAACCCAGAATTTCTGCCTCCAGCATTTAAAAACCCCTCTCCTCCTGCTAAAGCATGTTTACATAGAGGAGAGTGTGTGCTTTTTCTCCCTCTCTGTCTCTTTCAAGTGCCTGTTCAATAGGCAGATGGTTGCACTTCCTTTTAAGGAGTGTTCGCAATAGCCTATTAGTTACATGTGTATAGCATCTGTGTAGGGTTGCACTGAAGTGCAGGCTTGAGGTGTGAGGCAGTGGGTCAGGCTTGGTATTAGCCTTGCAAAAAAACAAAGCGAGGTACTTCATAGTTTAGATTGCGGGAATTGTTAGGAGCTAGCTGTCACTGTGGTGAATTTAATGCACAAGCAATTTTTTTTCCAGTGTCCCACTCCAAAATCTTCCATAAAACTCACCCTAATTTCAGTGACAGTAACTTTACTTTTGTTTTTAAAACACACAAAAGGTATGCTTTGGCTCTCATCCAGTTTTAGATTTATGACAAGAACAAAAGAAAGGTTAACTTACAGCAATCCCCCTGCAGTCATCCTGAAGCCCTTTGGTTTGACATATTCCTGAGCCGTTCTTTTACTGTCTGTAGTTTGCCTTTCTACTTTTTTCCTGCCTCTTGCTTTCACATACACACATACTACACAAGCATGTCCAAGTGTCTAAGAGTGCCATGTCTAAAGAGTTCCAGCAGCTTGTTACAGAGGCTGTCAAAAAGCAACAGAGACCCACCGCAGAGGTGAGGATGTGTGTGAAATCCCATGAGCCTGTAGCACAGGTCAGGAGCATAACAACATCCAGCCTCTCTTTCCACGTGGAGATTTTTCTCCTCACATAGCTACGCTAATACACCAGCCGAGGAATATAACAACAAAAATGACTTCCTTCGTTCATTTAATGCATTCAGTAAGACCGCATATCCAAAGAGTTTTAGCTTTTACAATTTTGTAACCATTAGTTTCTTAAAAGGACAAAATTGACTGTGTGGTTGCTATCTAGAACAACACCTTTATTTTCAGTGCTTTCTAATCCTGTCTCTATCAAAAGGATGTTTTCACTAATTAACGCCCTCTGAAACTTACAAATCAGTAAAAGGAATCACTCTTTTTTAAACTGGCTTTAGTTGAAGTTTGGTTGATTTGGTCACAAAAATGGCAGGTCAGAGAAGGGAAATATTATCATTTCTAGTGAAGTTCCTATTGAGGCGATGTCCTGATTACTTCTGCATATTTGCACAATATAAAATGTAAAGCATCAAGAACATACTGTATGTAGCCTGTCTTTTTTGATTGACACCACCCACAGGTTCTCACTGGTTTCACAAGGAACAAGTAGCCCACGGATTTTCTTATCAGTCAGACTTTCTAAGTCATGTTTAACACTGAGTGATTTTTAGCCCAAACCTTGTTGATTTTTCAACCAGCCCCAACTGGTCCCCAACTGGTCACTGCAGATGGCCACAACTCTGTGAGCCTGGTTGTGCCAGAGGTTTCTTTCTGTTAAAGGGGAGTTTTTCTTTTCCACTGTCACCAAAGTGCTTGCTCATGCGGTATCATCTGATTTTTAGGGGTTTCCCAGGGGTTTTTGTTGGGTCTTAACTTTACAATATAAAGCGTCTCGAGGCAATTGTTGTTGTGATTTGACACTATATAAATAAGATTGAATTGAATATTCTGTAATAATGGCACTATGCATAACCCCTCACATGATTATTTCACTTCCTCACATTGTTATTTTATCAGGATTAGCTCCTGTCAAACTGCAGTCTGTTTCTGACTTGTGGTGCCAGTGTAAGCAGAACTCAGACACTGTTGTGCAGTAATCTGGATTTCTGCAAAAACAACAACAACAACAAAAAACCCCACCTCAATAAAAGCAGATCTCCTGGCTGCCCACAGTCATAAAGGAGAATAAACAAGGTTAGGGCAGAACAATTATGCTGAGCTGCTTCCTGGTGTTAGGAAACTGACAGGATTTCTTCAGTTGTACAGACACTCCTGTTTTTCTATTATGCAGTCAGGACTTTACACTGATAACATTAGCATTTGCATTTTTCACTTGAAGAGCAAGATTTGCACTTAATGACTAAAATGCTTAGACTTCTGCTAATGTACAAACAATTATTCAGTAAAAAATTCTCTTCAATCTATGGGCTGGCCTACATGCTGGAAAATGTGCAATATAACTAGGCTCAAGAGTCTTGCTCAGCTAGAACCTGATGTACTGTGGTGCTTTTTAGCTACGATCAGGAGTTTTATGATAACAAAGTGGTCCTACGCGTGGAAATGCTTGTCTGGTGCGCTGACACTTTGGTCCAGACTGAAATATATATCACCATTAAGTGGTTTGCCATTAAGATTTCTACAAATTTCTTTGTGCAAATGTCTGTACAAAGACATTTTACAAATATTATAAGATTTTTTAAACATATAAAAAATATAAAAACAATACATCCAAAGGTGAAAGAATTTGATGGAAAACATTTCAAAAAACTTGAAGCAGAGAGCTGTTAACCCTTCTTTTGATAGCACAGTTGTAGTTTTAGGGCAAAATGTTGCTTATCTTAGATACCGGTTAGTCAAAGGAAGCATGAAACCATGGTTTTTTATGCATACATGGTTTGGCATTATCTTACTGAAAAATGTGATGCTTGTCCTGAAAAATAGGTATTTTCTCCAAAACGTATATGTATACAACATCTATAATTTGAAAAAGGGTCTATACAAAATTTAAAATTGTCAGCCCACTTGGCAGTATGTCACCTTATTTCAATCTATCTTAAATGAGCCTGAGCTCAGAGAAAGGTTCTTTGTGTATTTTTCCTCACATGGTAGAGGTTTAACCTGCATTTATTAAACTAATGAAGTGTTACTGAGCCCGTGCATGCCCACCATATGATGTTCAGATATGTCTCCCAAAGTAAAATGTAGCACATGTAACCTAAATAACTGATACTATTGAGAAGGTCTGGTAATCCACTGCAATAAACTCTACATTCATTTTCATCCTTTCTAATTTATCTTATCTCCCCTGCACATTCTCTAATGTTTGCTGCTTGGGTGCAAGGAATCTCTCACATGTGATAAGTAATGAATGGCTGGCCGCTTATGAGAGGGATATTTCTTGTCGTAAAAGATTTACATTATAAACAGTGTTTCTTTTCACGTGCCTCCAATAAATTACAGAAACATTTGTGAAATCGAGCGTGTCCTTATCTGATTCACAGCTCCTGAGAAAAGGCACACAGTGCTGGCAGAGTGTCTGACACTCTCATAGTAAATAATGTGCATAAGATTATTAAATCCAGAAACACACATTTGCTTTAAAAAACAGCTGTAGGGATCAACATGTCTGAGATACTCAAAAGATATTAGCAGTCTAAAAGCTGGGAGGCTTTGTCAGTCAGCAGTTTCATATATCTTAACAAACAAAGCACACAGAAGCAGTAGGAAATATTCGCTGATGCTGAGGTCAATAAGAGGTAACTGCATTTTCTTTTGTCACTAAATCCTTGTCAACAGATTCACTGAGATGTACAGATTTAAAGCACTTAAAGTAAATATTTTTTTTAGGCAAGAGTAATGTGAGAAGTCTCCAGACTATAGCTCCAAGGTATCACGAGATGAGGGTGGTGTGTCATGGTGAAGGAAAAACCATGCCCAATTAACATCAAAATCAGGTAGAGCAGAAGCTGTGGAGGAGGACATGTAATTTGTTACTGAAACTCTACCTGGTCACAGGTACTTACAGTTAGAAGCTATTTAACATATTAAAGATTTGCCTCAACTCTGTGAACTTCAGAGTTGACTTGAGAGTATCGCTCATGGACTCCCAGCAAGTTTGTTTCTTGCCAAGGAGGCGCTAAATGCTTCTTTTTGTCAGCAGTGAGTACCTGACAGATGGCCTTGTGCTGTTTCTCAACCCTAGCCACCATCTTCTGGCAGCAACCCCCTGCTCACCAGCTTGTGATGGCTTTAGCTCATCCTGTGCCACCGCAAAATCCCTTTTCAGGAAGAACAAGGCCAGTTTCCACTGTTGTTCCATGCCAAAAAACAATTATATATAAATAAAATAATACAATGATATTGTTATTTTCTATTTAGCTTAGTACAGTTACTCAATTAAACAGGAAACATGTCATTTACTATCACAAAAACATTCTGTGTGATTTATTAGTGTCTGTTATGTCTGAATGTATTAAATTAAGGTTTTTACATCAAGCCTTGGCTTAATACTTTTCACGAACAACTGTGCTATTGAGCTTTGTTTGAAATTATAATTAATAGATGACTGTCTTTCTTAAAAACTAAGAACGTAAATGCTTCCCCTATAATGTCGTTGGAAAATTGGCTGTTTAGAAACAGTCTACAAACTGCTATGTAAGAGTGCCTCTGATGTTTCACCATATCTGACGTGGGGAAGAATAACAGACTCGTGCTTTGTATACAGCTAAAGTAAGTTTATGTGTGGAAAAAAAATGCTTCAGGTTCACTTTTAGAGATATATGGAGCACTCGTATATAATTGTGCTGAAAGGCACAATATCCTTGCAGAGGTGAGCGTATTCCCAAGTTATGTGATTACTTCTTGGGTTACCAAAGTCAGAGCCTTTTGTGGGTTGTATGGCACATACTGTATATGTTGTTCACAATATCTTCAAAGAAACCTATTCATCTCTATAGGTATGTAAGACCATTACATGTTTCCCATATGTGGTGGTGACTGTGAGCATCTCAGTGTGACTCATCAAGCTGAGATTTGGTCTACACGTGCATAGTAGAGCTAACTATAGCCTATAGCAACTACAGACTGCATAATAGAGCTAACATTATTAGCTTGTTAATGTTAGGTGAAGCAATATCAAGTGTAAAATACTATATTTGGGTGACAATATTCTAGTCTTTATTCACAAGTTTACTGCACCATATACGATAGTTAAAATTCACAGAGCAGTCCGTTTTTGGACACTACTTATCATCATGTTCTCGTTATGTA
>VUQG01023286.1:61839-84082 GCA_015106755.1 Etia nguti
GTTATGTAACATCTCACAATCCCACTTTGTCGGACAGCACAATTTTTTTTTTAATGATTTAGGAATTGTTCTCAAAATGAAACAGCCTCATGAGATTTAAATGAAGCCATTGTGGTTTTTAGTACGTGGTTAATGTGCCTCTGCAGTGGTTAGCACTGATGTCTCACAGCAACAATGTTTTGGGTTTGAACCTGCTGGCTTGCTGCAGCCTTTCTGTGTGGACTTTTCATGTTTTCCTTGTGCCTGTGTTAGGTCCCTCCAGGATGCCCCCCTCCCGACACACACATACTTAGTCCAAACACGTGTGCTAGGTTACCTTCTGATCCAAATTGCTCATAGGTTCGAATGTGTGTGTGTGTATGTGTGTGTGTGTGTGTGTGTGGTTGTCAGTCTCTCTGTACTTGCCCTGTGATAGACTGGCAGCCAGTCCAGGGTATACCCTTCCTCATCTCCAGTGAGAGCCTCCCTACAGCCATGAATTTGGACAAGCGGTTAAGATAATGGATGAATACTGTATCTGTGTTTGAAGTTCTGAGTCGCTCTTGATGTCTGCCTTCTTGCCACAAGGCAGAAATCTGCATACTATATGGCAATGCAGTGCTGCCCAGCCAGTTATTGTAATCACAAAACAATTGCTTACAGCTGTCGGGTTGGCTGAATATGTATGCATTTTGACTGTAGCGGCTCTGTTAAAATTGAAATGTGTGACAGCTTGAGTAATCTTGGTTTTCTTTGCCAGTGTCTCTTTTATTTTGAAGAAGAAGTTGTGTCTAGTTCTGCTTTGTTTGTCAGAATTTTATTTGTATTTTTGTGTGCGTGTTCAAGCTATTAAAGTTAAAAATCTAGGCACTTCTGGGCCAGAGTGACCAAAATTCAAATTACAGCAGCTTTAACCTTCATTAAAAGTGCTTGTCAGTGTGACTCATCCTTGGTGGAAATAGTTTTGGGCCATATCACTACTATGCTAAAAATAGTAAGCTGAAATGGCCATATATTAGTCATCCAATCATTTAGATGGATTCTTGGACCCAACTTGGATTACGCTGTCCAACCCTGCTGGGACAAATGCCTGAAAATGTCAGGGAACAAGTTGTGTTGCAACTCAGTAAACGAGTATCGATCTTGCTTTGTACCTGAAACTATCACATCTACGTGCCCTGGAGTCAAACTTAAGATATAGGGCTTAATGTTGACTTGGAGAAAACAAGACAAATACACTATAATGGCTTCTCTGTAATGGCAGCTGTTGGCAGAGTTTTAGCCTACCTATGCTGGAAAAGGATACTGTTGTCTGTCTCATACATTTTTCGTTTGAAAAGGGGTGATTATATTTTTTTGAGAGGGAAACAAACATAAAAACCACTCTCCCTTATTTTGCTCTCAGCGGAATGCAGATGTAAATTTGTGGTAGATAACTAATGCAATCGGAGGCAACAACAAAACATAATTGTTCCGTTCATAATTATGTTTGTTGTGTAAGACAATTGCCTGATATCAGACAGAATTATCATCTCAACATTGGCTTATTGTTGCACAGGAAAGCTGAGTATTAATAAACATACAATACACACTCTCTCTATATATATATATACATACTGTACACATCTATGCTGTATAATTGACTGCATATCCAATTAGATAACTATAAATTTCTCCTATTAGTGTCACTGAAGAATTTTGTACACTGTTGTGTCCGTGTGATCCTTGCATCCGAGGGACTTGCAGACCCATCACTCCCAACACTGATTTATCGTGTAACTCTCAAAAAGAGACAGAGGCAGGTACAGCTATTCTGACATTTGGCCTTTTCCCATAGGATCCAGCCTTTTCTCCCCTGTTCTATAACCTTCCTATGTCTGCATTACACCAAACAGCATACTATTTATTTATTAGAGTAATAATGGGGATTTTGTTTGAGTATTGTGTTCAGATATTAATATTTTTAAAAAGAAAGTGAACAATGTGTATATATAATGATATAGACATTTAGGCAATATATTGGTGTTATCGCCATACAAACACATTTTGCACTGGTAAGTAAAATTAAATGTTATTTGTTTTTCATTAGTAACACATTGCATGCATGCCCAGTACAATTTAATTTTTAAAATGTTAAAAGTTTGCCAACTGTTATAAAGTTTTTTTTTTCCTCAAAGGCATTGTTGTTTTTGTATTTGGCTCCTTTTGCTTTTCATATAGCCTGCTGTAATTTATTACATTGCTAAATTTAATGTGTGAATCTGTGCATACTGTGAATTTCTATGCAAATATGGTGCACACAATGCCTTTCAGTGACACTGTATGTTCCTGCACTGTCACGTAAAGCCTATATGAGTGAAACATGAAGGCATTCTATCCATGGATGAGCATGGATGAAGTGATGCATGTCCACAGCAAAGACAGCAGGGAGCTTTCTGATAATAGTAGTGGCAGTGTGCGGCTCTCAGTGTCACAAATGGCTATGAGACGCTGTTGGCTACTGGGGTTCTTTAACAGCTCTGTGGGAGGTCTGAGATTCTGTGTAGGCACAGGTACAGCACTCGGCTTCAAATACCTTTCCCTGTGGGATGAATACTGTGTGCACGATTGTCACTTTAAACATTATACAACTGCTATATTCGTGTGTACATAGTGTCTGTAGGCATGTGGATTTGGTGGTAAGGGGTAATATGTTTTTCCTTGTTGAAACATTGTTGTAAATGTCAGAAGAAGAACACTACTCCCATGGCTTTCACAATAAAAAGCAAGCAGGGGGTAATGTGCGGCACTCTGTATAATCACAGCTGTGTACCGAGTATTGATTACTACACTTGTCAGGCAACAGAAAGCGGCAGTTTTCATATATGCTATTTGATGTTTGTATCATCAGACACACGTGTTAACTATGTGAATCCCTAGCTGTAAGTCCAAGCTGATTTGCCAGTAATCTAAAAAGCATGCATCTAAATCCATTCACCCCAGCAGTTGTGCATTATTGCTGAGCAAAACTCGAAGAGAATAGAACATGCTGGTTTAGAAATTGTAGGTCTTCATCTCATTATCCAATTATCAGCAACTGCTTTGACAAAAACAGCAGGATCCTCTATTTAATGTTTGCCCTTTTATTGCAAAGTCATCTTGAATTGAACTAAAAAACAGTGCATATTCACATATTCTTTGTGACTATGGTGGTATTAGCCCTTCTAGTGCTCTTTTCTCCATGTTTCACCATTAGGTTTTGTCTGTTGATAGCTTTATCTGTCTAGGATCTATCTTTTCTTTCTTAGAGGGCTTTTGGAAGACCAGATCAATGCTGATGTCTAATTAGCTGGCAGGAAAAAAAAAATCGCTGCTTAGACAGGGAAAAAAGTGCCAGAATATCTCCTAAAGTTCATTCCTCCTGCTTTATTCAAACCCCTACTTGTTATAACTTTTACCAGTCTTTGACTCAATAAATATAAAGTCGCCATTATCACAAAACTGTTTCACTTTGTTGACTAGCGACATATACGAGTGTTAAATTTTGAATGTAACGACTGTGCTAACTCCATTTATGATCTGACAGCAGAAAACCATCAGATACAAGGGTCTAATGTTTAGCAGTGTTTAATTTTAACACAGGCATCCAACAATGTGAAAATGCACTACCTGCGTTTAAGTTAAATATATCTGCAACTTATTGGGTCTCATAAGAAACAGCACTTGATTGCACTCTTACTGTTATTGTTGACCATCTAGCCATGTTAATTCAGCATCAAGGTATAATTTGATATGTATTGCTTGTAGTGCATTTAAAGTGTGCACAAAGATTGAGCACAAATAAAATTAAGGGTGACTCTTTTAAAGGAAAGATCCAAACATCTTTGCCTATCCAAACACCCAGTTTCGTAGAATAGGTTTGTAGCCTCACCTAGTGGATATGAATAGGAATATCAGCAACCTTCTCAAATTTTATTCTTTCTGCGCTCTGTTCTTTTACACTTGTCTATTTTCCCTTTTGTGCCCCTTTTCCCTCCTCTCTGTGTCCCTTCCTACCTCCCTTTACTATCTTTCTCTTTAGAATATGCCAGAACATAACAATGAGCTCCAACAGCACAGATCCTGGTCTCTTCCTGACTGCCAGCACTCCACCACCATTGGCTGCAGGCTACTCACAGTCCAATGCACCCCATCAAGGAGGAACTGGTGGAGCACCCTTGTTGGTTTATCATGCTATGGATGATAATTCCTCTTCTCTCAGCAAGCTCTTAACCGTCACATTAGAACCCCAAAATGGGAATGCAACAGCATCCCCTGATTCCTTGGGTGGCCACGCTGTGTGGCAGGTTGTCCTCATTGTCTTGCTGACTGGCATGCTGTCACTGGTCACGATCATTGGGAACATCCTGGTAGTAGTATCTTTCAAGGTTAATCGCCAGCTAAAGACAGTCAACAACTACTTCTTGTTGAGCTTAGCTGTGGCTGACCTCATCATAGGGGTCATCTCCATGAACCTCTACACAGCTTATCTTGTGATGGGCTACTGGGCCATGGGCAACTGGGCATGCGACTTGTGGCTGGCTATAGACTACGTGGCAAGCAATGCATCTGTAATGAACCTACTGGTCATCAGCTTTGACCGCTACTTTTCAATTACTAGGCCTTTGACCTACCGGGCCAAACGGACCACAAGGCGAGCTGGGATCATGATAGGTTTAGCCTGGTTTGTTTCTCTTGTCCTGTGGGCCCCAGCCATCCTTCTATGGCAGTTTCTTGAGGGTAAAAGGACAGTGCCCTCAGGGGAATGCTACATTCAGTTCCTCTCACAGCCTATTATAACCTTCTGCACAGCCATGGCGGCATTCTACCTACCTGTGACAATAATGAGTGTTCTCTACTGGCGCATTTACAAGGAGACCCAGAATCGTTCAAAAGAGCTAGCTGGGTTGCAGGGCTCGGGTGGAATAGTAGCAAGAGGTGTAAACGGTGGGGGCGAAAGAGGCCGTTTTGTCCATCAGACAGGAAGTTCTAGAAGCTGCAGCAGCTATGAGTTGACCAGGCTCTCTAGGAGAAAGAGCACATATCGGGAACTGGTAGGCCGCTTCCACTGCTGGCCTGGTGTTCGCTCTTGGAGACCTGGTAGTATGCGACAGGGAGATGGTGATCCAGATCAGAGTAGCAGTGACAGCTGGAACAACAATGATGCTGCAGTCTCTTTGGACCAGTCTGGGTCTTCAGAAGATGAGGACTGTGGAGGTAGAGATATGATTCCACAAAGTCATGCTATTTTCTCCATTGTTCTTAGCCTACCTGGCATAAAGGCTGCTGTTAACTCCCAGCTAACCTCATGTGAGGATCTGGATGCAGCCTCAGAGGAGGATCCCCTTAGAGCAGCGGAGTATAATCGAGACAGTCTTTCATCAGTAGCTCCAAACACAATGGCCACTGTTACTCCTGAAGGGCAGAACAGTTCAGAAAATAGCTACCACCAACGCTTCTGCTCACGCAAGATTCAATCATTGTCTTCCATCCAGGCTACTTCTAACCATAGGTCTCTGGATGGTACCCCAGTAACCACTACCACTGCCTCCGACAGTACTACTACCAGCACAACCACCAAGTCCCCCTCAGGTCCAATGTCCTTCAAGGAGGCAGCTCTGGCAAAGCGTTTCGCTGCCCGAGCTCGGACTCAGATCACCAAAAGAAAGCGGATGTCCTTGGTAAAAGAGAAGAAGGCAGCTCAAACTCTCAGTGCCATCCTCTTTGCATTCATCATCACATGGACACCTTACAACATAATGGTGCTCATCAATGCTTTCTGTAAAACTTGCATCCCAGAAACTCTGTGGGCAGTAGGTTACTGGCTATGCTACGTCAACAGCACAGTCAACCCCATGTGTTACGCCCTGTGCAACAAGACTTTCCGTACAACATTTAAGATGATACTGTTGTGCCGCTGGGACCAGAAAAAAAGGAGGAAGCAGCAGTTCCAGCAAAGGCATTCTTCAGTGGGCTTTCACAGGAGAATTCCCAGGGAGTCTACGTAAAGGATGGAAAGTTAAGGTTGCTTGTTACAGAAATGAAAAATTTAACACAGAAGGAAAAGAAAGAAACATCCATTAAATTGTTTCTGTGGAGTTTCTTTATCTAGAGATCTTTAATGTTTTATTCTGCTATGTCAAACACAGCAACCCAATGTGGTGGTTTTGCAGTATGTGTTTGTGTTGGTGCATCCATTAAGCAAAGCCGTATATGTGTGTGAAGGTTTGCGTAAGGTGAGGTTCAGACATGAAAGTTGTGCCTGTCCTTGAAGAACTTTTTATCATTTCATGCAAGTACAGCAGCAAGAAAGTGAAGTGAGTGGACAATACTCGAAAAGGGCTTAAAAAACACATTGCAGGAGAAATACTGAAGTGCAATTGATGCAAATAGAGAGGATGTTGTCACAGAGTTGGGGATTACACTTTTCTGATCATTTCTCTCTGCGGGTAATTTGCTCTGTAACATTCAGAGTGGTTTTGCATTTCAAATAAAACTATATATATACTAAAAAAAATGTTCACAGGCTTCTACATTTTATTGATTTGCCCAGCCATCTTTTTGACTGGTATGCAGTTTTATTAGAAGTTCGGCACATTGCGTTTCTACGTGTGCTCCTTTGTCAGTGTCTTTAATGAAATATAAAAAGTTCTTAAATTTTGTCCATACAGTCGACAGAAAACTGTTATTTTTGTGATATTTGTTTTTGGTTTTCTAGAGATTTTGAGCCAGTCTGAAAATGATCCTTTTGATGAACTGAGTTGTGAATATTTTGTGTGGCACCACAGTCAGTGAACTGCTGTTGTGTTCAATGTGATTGTTGTGGTTTGTATGGTGGAGATAATAAGTACAATGGTTGTGTTCTATGTACTTGCAATTTTCTGTCAAGTAATGATTATACAGTAATTATATTCTGTTTGTGTACATTTGGATATTTCTGAATATGATACACAAAGATTGCACACACACAGACACATTCACACACAAATATGTCCATTTGTTTAAAAAAAAAAAAAAGTGTGTTTTGATCTTACATTATCTTTTGAATTTCCACAAAATTTCACATCTAAGCAACTCTTTTGTAAAAGGATGGCAATTTTTGATATAGTGGAACAATGGCGGCCTCTAGTGGTGTACAAAAAGATCTGTTGCTCAGGCTGTTAACAGTTCAACTTCCACACTGCAGTATCAAAATCTGAAATATAGCTATACAGATATAGATTGATTTTAATTTAATCTATAATTTTAATCTAAATTTTAAATGAAAACAGGTGACAAATTCAAGAAAAGCTACACTGAGGTGTTTAGATTCACTTGTACTTTAGAGGGAAGGTTCAATGGAGAGCAGTATAAAGTTGTTCTGAATAAAAATAATCATGATAAAATGCTTTTATCATGATCGGCAAAAACTGTGCCGCTTAATGGTCTTATTAGTATTTTTTATTTTTTTTAAACATCAATAGAATGGTGTTCTTTTGCTTCATTAGAGTTTTACGCACTTATAAAGCCGATTTATTTTAAGCTTTTCTGGCAACATGCGGAGTCAAAACCCCAGTAGGTTTTTCATTCATCTGTCACCTGTTTGTTTCTGCCATTAAAAACTGGTCATAACTGTGTGTGTCTTCTGTAAAATTATAAGTGAGACTTACAAAAAAAAAAGACAGTTGTGTGGAATTAAAAGCTGTAATGGTTTACAGAATTATCAGGTTATTCTATCCAGAAAGAGTGAAAATGCCACAGGTCAACCACTAAGAGTCAAGACACAGATAAAGACGTTCTTTTGTGTTTTCATGCATATTGTGTTATCTTTATCCTAAGTAGAAGGTTGTTGTTGGGTTTGGGTTTTTTTTGCAGTATTGCCACATCCAAATCTTTCATTATGAATACTGTTCAGCAATTACTGAAAATAACTCAAAAACTGTACTCCAACAACTAGTATACAAATGAATGGCTAGATTGTATTATATTGGAAATGATGGCATGACTTTGGCTTATGTGCTGTATGCAAAGAAGTGTTTAAAAAACAATCCTGTACCTGCCATCAGTGAATATTTCATTAGTTTTCAGCACAATGCCATAATACAGAAAGCTATTTTTGGCTGCTCCCTTATTCACAAGGGGTCGCCACAAGAGGTGGCTCTGCGTATTTGATCTGGCAGATTTTTATGCTGAATGTCCTTCCTGATGCAGCCCCTGAGGAATTTGCATCTTCTCCCAGAAACAAACTGGGGATCTTTCGCTTATTAGGCGAATGTGTAAACCACTACAGTATGGAGCCACACTACAGTGTCAGAATACATTCTTCATCAACAAATGAGGGGTTTTTTGTACTGTATTGGAAATGTAAACTGCCAAAATTGTGAACACAACAGTTTGTTACATTTTAAGTATGCCAATCATACTCATATTTTAAGCCAATAAAAAATAAAAAAACCTTTTGTCAGTAATGACTTTGTTTATTTCTTTTGTTTTGGTCTTTTTGTCACTGTGTAATTTAGGTTGTTTCACCTTTTTTTTACATAGAATAGTTTCACTTAAAATGAATCATTTTTTGAGTGTTGCTTTGTCTCACGTTCATATTTAACACGTTCTATAACGCAGCTTCTGAACATCCAACCAGATCAGTTTAAACAATAGATAATATGGGTTGCATGAATTTATCCATGCTATTCTGTAATCAGAGCTACAATTTGTAAGGTCTCACCAAAATTAGCCAAAATAGAATATTGTAAAAAATGTCACCTGGTCTGATGAGGCTCGATCGCTGTTGTAACATTTGGATGACCTGGTCAGATTCTGGATTAGTCCTGCCTGTTATCAGCAGTTCAGGCTGGTGCTGGTAGCCTGGTAGTGTAATGGTGTTGAGGATATGTTCTTATTTTTTTGTTTTTAACCAACAAAATGTCCAAAAGTTGTAGAGCACTGCCTTCCCAATGAACAGTCATTTTGTTTTATTTTTCCCAGCAAATGTTGCTACAATCTGTATGATATCATGTCTAAGTATTTGAACCTTTTCCTTTTTTATGCCCACTGTCATTTGTTTAGGTTGATTAGGTTTATTCCTTGCTATTTTAGACTTTAGATGACCTTAAATAAAGGTTTTGTAGTATTACTCAAAAATAAAAAAATTGAAAAAAATATCCAGAAAACTGAAGAAAACAGCTGCTGTCAATGAGAAAGTGGATGGCATAACCTCGACTGCCTGTTTAGTGGATGAAGGGACTTAAACGACAAGCAAGATGGAATGTGAATACCTCCCTGGATATGTAGTCAAGCTAAGGTGGCACTGCTCAGAAAAGTTTAGTTACTAATCCCAACAAGTATGACCAAAAGAGAAAGTTCAAAGAAGCAGACAGGGTTTAGAGAGTCTGTGAAAATTCCTGGTATTACTCTTGAACCCTGGAAAAAGTTTGTAGCATAGAATGAAGAAATACTGTTATATAACTATTTTTTGCTCCAACTTGTAAGTAAAACTGCATCAAATCTCTACTTCTGAATAATTTCTTTTCTTTTTTAGAAGTAACTTTTTGACAGCTGTACATCCCTACAGACATGGCACTGAGTTAACTTTTGTAGGAACTATCTGGCACATTTTTGGCTTTCTGTGGATCTGATGCAAAAGTGGAATATGTGTGTTCTTTTATCTTTTGGGGCAGAATTAAACACAGTGATTTTGAGAGTTTTATTGCTCTACCAACCCTAGAAAATTTACTTATATTATTCTGAATTTGGCTCTAATCTTCCAAGTTTTTTTAAACTCAATTATAATATTAATTATTTGTTATCATAGGAAACATGTTGCCTCAGGATTGAGGTCACTGACCTGTCTGGTAACAGCTTATGTAGGGAGAAAACAGCTGAAGCTCATTTGCTAAATGAGGGCATGGACTTAAAAGTGGCACCACAGTGCATCAGTCAAGACTAACAGCTACTGATTGACTCAACTGAATGTGTGTTTTTGTTCTAATTTGCCATTAAAATTGGGTCTCGTATTGCTGTCTGAAATAAAATTGAGATTAGTGTCTAATTTCAGCTAGAAATTAATTTTAATGCAATAGTGTTATTTAACTGTTACATAGCTGTGTGTGTTCCCATCATGAGTCCTGATGAAGTTAGTAAGGAAAGTCTCCAGAGAGCTAATGAGAGATGGCCACAGTGACTAGACATGTGATGAGGAAAATACAGACTTCATGTGACCCATGGCTAAGGAGCGGCTCATAGAAGAAGAAGACAAACACCCATTTGTGTTGTTTTCTTCAGTCAGTACTAAACCACTGAGGAGAATCCACCAGTCAGGCAAGTACGACATCTTTCATATTTGAAAATCTTTATAAAAGAGGTCATTGCATTTGTTTGTTTTTTTAATTTTACACTGTTCCATGTTACTTAAACGGAATGCTGTAAGTTGAAACCTTGTTATAATTTTTATCTTTTATGGTTAGGAAAGTGATCTTTATAATTGGTGCTAGGAGGATAAATGTTACATTTACTACACGAAGAGGTTAATGAGTCTTCAGGCATGTGTTGATACAAGCTGATGAACACACAAGAAGAATCCATTTGGAAATAAATATGTGGACACAATAACTTGCTTGTAACGGCACACGCAACGTTTGTCACCAGAGTCAATCATAACCTTGTAAGTTGTGGACAAACTACCATATACTTATACTTAATCCATAATAAGTGTCAGATTTTTTGGATTTATCTGCTGATTTATTTTCTCGATCGATAAATGTATTTTTTTAGCCATAAACTGCCAAAAAGTGACAAAAAAAATCCAACACCAATGCATTCAGTTTAACAGTAAATATTTGGATTTGAGAAACCTAAAGTTATAATTTTTTTCACTAGATATTCTCCAACATGTTTTAGATCATTTCCTGTATCTCGGCAACCACAATAAATGGACCCTTTGATTAACTACTTCCGCTGGCATGAGCAGCATGAAATTAGTATTTAGTTGTTTGTGATACAGTATATCTGTGTGTGGGGGAAAATGCAGCGTAAAAATTGTAGATCTTGAATGACCTGTCTGATCTAGAGTACTGTGCAAAAGTCTTAAGAGCCTACATTTCTCTATGTTTTGCGAGGAAATTGGTAAATTCATGCAGCAATTGAAAGTAGATAAGTCAAAAACCAGAGACTGTACAACTCTAACAAGCTTGAAAGTGAATATTTGGTATGACTTTTATTCTTCAATGAAGTCTGAGCTCTCTTAGGCAAGCCTTCTTCTAATTTATCCAAGTTAGGTGTGTTTGAATGATTGATAAGTTGTTGTAAAGTGGCTTAACAGAGTAAAAACACATTCCTCTTAAAATGGTCAGGTAAATTTACTGGACTGAAAACAAGTGAAAAAGCAACCAATGCCCTATGAATGTCTTGATGCATGCTCAATCATCCAGGTAAGTAAATCTCCAAAGTTGATTCTGTTCATCTGGAGGTAGCGTTTTCAGTTTCTCCCACTGAAAACGCTATGTCCAGATGAACAGAATCAACTTTTGGAGAATGCCCTATGAAATATTTTGAAAGACCTCCAGAAAGCCTTAAGAACTGTTGCTCAAGACCACTTTGAAAAATTCTGAGAGTGTCTGGTTCATTGGAAGCAAAATCAAAAGAAATGAGTTGTGGTTCAAGACTTTTGCACAGTATCGTAGCTGTATGTCCGTGACGGTTCTCCGTCATCCAGATTATTGTAATCTATGGAGCCTGGAAAGAAAAGCGAGTAGGCTTCTTTACGTTTTTTGGAGATGACAAATCTGGGACTCCACCGATCGGTCTTAGAACTGAAGAAGCTCCTCAGACGAGAGGTGATACATCTTCAAGAAACTTAAAGAAGTCTAGTCGCTTTTTTTTTTCTTTCCAAGCTCCTTAGATTATCATAGCTGTACCTTAAAATGAAAATTAGAGAAAATAATTGAGGTTATTATATACAAAATTATAAGCATTTCATGGAAACAAAAGACTTAAGTTGTATCTGTTCAACTTGGATGTTCACTGCCCTTTGATTTGTTCAGTTAAAATGACCCAGTGATGCTTCAATCATGTTGAGGTTCAGGATCTAGGGAGGCCAGACCATGACTGGTATTATTCCACTGTTTTTTTGTTTGTTTTTTTGTTTTTGTTTTTTTATGTTTTTACTTGATTTTTTTAAAAATCTAGGTAGGCCTTTACTGCATTGGTGGTGTCTTTGGGATAATTTTCATGCTGAAAAATTAAGCTGTTGCCGATCAGGCATTATGACTCATCTCAGAGCATATTGCCTCCCCTCTGCTATTTTGAAGCTAAGCTTAAATATACAGTAAATCAGTGTGAACTTGTTCTTCTCCCTTTACTCCAGCCTTTGTAGACAGTAGTTCTCTTGGATGAAACCAAAGAGAGCAGGATGCAGACCATAAAAACAGTGGAGACCCAAGTTCCCTTTCTGAAAGAGAGTTTCTTCACTACCACGTTCAAAGGCCGGCGGAAGAGCAGTGTTACCAATATCCTCCGTAAACAACAGCACTCTCTTCTTAATCAACAGCAGTGCATTTTAGAGCATCAGCCACACAGTCCTAAGCTCTTTCATTCTCCTCCAGCTGAAAATGGACCGGGGCAGCAAACTCCCCAGCATCAGCAACTTGCTCGCTCAACCAGCAGCCCGTTATGCAAGGCAGCTGAGAATGCAGAAGCAGATGGGGATAGAAAGGAGGAGCAAAAAGAGAGAAAGGCTCAGAATGTGAGAGAGGCTGAGCTGGAAAGGGGGGGAGAGGGAGCATTGAGTGGTAGTGAGCCTGTGGCTGTCACTGCCAGTCTCCTCCTCCTTTCATCATCAGCAGTGCTGGGGGAGCCAGCATCATCCTCACAGCTGCCGTTAACTGTGTTGGGCAGACAGCAGGGATTAGCTAGCTCTGAAAGGGCTCTGACCAACAGAGGACCGGCGGCAGCAGTAGCTCATGAGGAAGCCGAGCATGCCCAATCTCGACCCCAGCATCATGGCCTATTAGCCAAAGGTGTTCGTCTTCTCAGGAACATGGGGAACCAGGAAGCAAAGCAGAAGAAAGGAGGAGCCAGTAGTGGACCAACAGGGGATGTTTCTTGTGATGGTGAGGCAGAGGAGCGAGAAGTGGACAAAAAATCCAAAAAGTCCTGCAATAAAACAAATAAAGGAGCAGGAGAACATGGTGGTAAGAAGAAATCAAAGTCTGAGTCAAAGGGTTCTGTGTTTTCTGGAATGAAGATCAGGAAGAGTTTATCCAAAATGAAAGTGTTGTCTAAGGATGATATGTTGGAAGATGGGAGATCAGCACACGTTGGCAAAGCAAGGGTCGAGTCTGGTGCAGAGAGGAGCCTGTCAGCTGATGAGATGGGCATGCTGTCGGATGTTGAGGGGGATATTTCCCATTTAACTGCAGACAGCAACCTATCTAGGGGCGATGAGAGTGGCCAGAAGACAAGTTCAGGGTCAGATCCTGAACTCTACAGTTTTCACTCAGCGACTGAAAGTGAAGACCTGCTCTCTGATATCCAGCAGGCCATGAGAGACCAAGGTGTTGCCAGTGAAATGGTTACCAGACACTTATCTGAAGGGTCAACCTCAGAGGGGAGCAAAGTTCCTCAGACTGGAATATCTCACCAACTATTTAATCTGGATGAAGACTGTTTCTCCCCATCTCTTGTTAGTGAAAGTGTACCTCAAGAACTGAATGATAAGTATAAGAAACTGGAGAATGAACGGAGTGACATATCTATATCAAGAATTTCATCTGGTCCAGGGTCTCTGAGTGAGAGTGGTCCTTCATCTTCTGCTCCAGACACAGAGAGAAGCAGTGGCAGCCTTTTTCCAAAAACTAACAGCACTTATAGCTTTCAAGACACTACAGCCACCACCACCTCATATGAAAGTGCTGAGGAGCCCCAGGATGAACTGGAGAACCTGTTTTTGACTCCACATCAGGGTCAAGGTATTCAGGCTGTACTTGACAAAAACACAATGGTGTCATGTGACCATTTAGATTCCATAATGGCGGGGACAGGGCCAACTAGTACTCAAAAAAGTGCAAGCAGCATGGACCTGTCTGTTGAGAGGGAGGATGAAGAAAATGGTGGGCGGGACTTTCTGTCTCTGGAAAGGAGAAAGAATAGTCTGTCTATTAGCCACCTGATAACAGACAGTCCCCCTGTTTTTCAGCCTAGACGAAGATCTTCCAACTCCCCCTCCACTGTCAAACTCTACCCGCCAGTCCACCCTTCCTATATTAAGACCACCACCAGGCAGCTCACCTCTCCAGTTGGCTCCCCCATTACCAGCCCCCATGTGCCTCGGAAAACAGATCCCATCAGTCCTTCACTGGAATCCAACAAGGTCCAAGGGTTTAGGAGACGCAAGCAGAGGTCCTGCTCCATAGCTGGGCCGCACAGTGTGTCTGCAGACTGGTCTGCTGAGGTTGATGAGCTCAGTGGAAGACATGATGATGGGGCCAAATTTCCAGATCAGGAGACCACAGAGAAGAGTTACACAGGTGGGACTTACTGGACACTGGGCTCTAGGAGAGCACACTATGGAAAGCAGACGTCTGCTGCTACAGTACCCTACCTGGATGTCTTCTCTGGTGAGTCATATATGAAAAAACTGAAGTGAGCAATCAAAACGGGTTTCAAAAAACTTTAAAAGAAGATAAAGAAAGAAATGATAACCTTCCTCCCAAAACATAGGTGCCAATTTAGTGTAGCTGTCTTCTCTTTTAAATGTCCCATAATCTATTAGCATCACTGCAGTCATTGTGAATGGCATTTCTCTGAGAGACCTGTGTGAAAGTGAGCTACAAGACAATTTGACCCTACTGAAGATATTTTCATTAATGTCAATTTTTTTGTTTGTTTCTTACTAAAATTAAAATCAATGCCACAAAGGGATGACCTACATTTTTTGCAATACAAAGAAAAAGTAGAGAAAAACATAGAGGAAAAACACAGAATATCAATAGCTTGACTTTTTTATTTAATTCATTTTGTGATTGCTCTGCTATCACATTGGCACCAAAATATCAGGAAGACAATAATGAAGCCTTTCATTTAAATATTTTAGTTATTTCATGATTTATTCCTACTGGAGAAGTCTTAATGGATTGGATGTCACTCCTATTTGAGATTAGGCCATTACACAACCAATGATTATAGTAATTGCCTAGTAAGTTTAATTACTTACAAATTGCACTTTATATAAGTAAGTACACTAGAAATACTAAGGTTATTATTTTAAAATACAATAGTTAATGAAAACCATAATAAAACCATGGGGTGTCTGTGAGATGCAATGTCTCACTGTAATAAAACAATGCCACTCTGTCCTCCTTACTATTGTGGAGCCTTTCAAGAGCTCAGCTGTTGTCTCCTGTCTTTGCCTGTGCTCATAAATCAGAGGACCGAATGACAATGCTGCCGCCCACCCACGGCTATGTCATCCTCTGATTCCACTGGCTTAGATAAGAAGCACGCGCATACACACAAACACAGTGGATGTTAAACTCATGTGACAGTTTTTCTGCAAGACAAAAATAAGTCATGATGTTAAATCAATTTTTGTTTGCATCAGGTGAACTTGCTCCAAACAACAGAGGTACATAATGATCTGAATCCATATTAAAAATGAACATTTTTGTCCCTGTGTGGCACTTCACATTTGTGAAACATATCTTGTCCCGCTTATGCTCACAAAGACTCGGTCTCTAACTAGTTTATCATTGCATGTGATACCAATCAGTGCAGCGAGGTTTACAGGTCACATGTACCCTTAAGAAGGAGTGGGAGAAATGAGAAGAAAAATGGGAAACCATTGAAAACCCCAGCTTAACATTAGAACAAGTGATGAGAAATTCCCACTGTTGGATAAAACAAAATCTACATCACCAACTTCTTTCTTTTTTTCCTTTTCTTTTTCTCAATACATCAGTGTCCTCAGGAGCAAGAATCATTTCATGGCTTTTAATTGATTTGACACTGTCCCCTGTATCACATGATTAAAAGAAATGATCCTGTTTTAGAATTGGTCTTCTTGCTGTAGCTGTGTGTTGTTTTTGGGCTCAACAGTCCTCTGCTGTCACATAGTTGATATCCCCCACCACCCTTCAAACTCCTAATAATTCCTGACATTCATGTCATTTTCAAGAAATAATGTCATTCCATATGGAGTATAGAGATTTTAATACATTACTACATGTCTCACAGCTCAAACTTACATGCTGACAAACATGTAAACAGCCTACTTTATGTTATGTATTTTATTCAAGAAGTAGAATTTATACATTCTGTAACCATGCAGTCAGGTTTAGCCCACCTTTTAGTTTTTAAGCTGTTCCAAAACTGATAGTAAAATGTGATATATAGCATCTGATAATTCTTTGCACTTCACAATCAGCACCACCTCTATTTTCACCCACGTGTAAATGGTGTGAATAGACTTTGTAGGTGTTTAATTATCAGATCCTAAACTGAAAGATGTCTTTTACATTCTCTGGTCAGACTGACATGAGGTGTCTAATTACACAATTTTTCTCAACTTACCAAATATGTATCTAAAAATAAATTTAAAAAATGTCAAAGTTAAAAATGTGTGGGTTCAGATTCATCTGAGTATCATCCTCTAGTCTCTAGTCTTCAGTATCCCTCCGTTTTGTTCTTGCAGTGTCTGTCTTTTCTTTTCTCAGGTCGTGCTCTTTTGGACAGGCTGTGTATGCATCAAGTAGATGGGTCTTCCGAAGAGGATGTGAAAGAACTGTGTCAACGAATGCTTGTCCAGGGTCTCCTGCACCCCTTCAGCAACGGGCGTGCAGAGCTCCTTGGTGACAGTACTGTGTCACCAGTCTTTAATGTAAGACCTTTCTCTTCACTTTCACTTAGCACTTATTCTAAAAACTGACCACATATTTAGGGGTAGGTTCTATTTTACACAACTATATAGTTTAGCTTTGAAACACTTTACATTTTAAAATGCTACATGCACATTACAATAGCTCTAAAATTAATGGGACTTAAGGTTTTTGTGGGGATGGAAATAACCCTTAAAGCTAGGCAGCTGTGTTTCATATTTCTTACTTTGCACCTTTCATACCAAACCACTGTCTAAAGATAGAGTAACATGGGCTGGGATGCATATAAAAAGCATGTGTTAATGAGATAAATCACTAAGTAACTCTTATGTGGAGTAGAGAGAATGAGTGCAAAGTGTGTGTTTCTCTATTTAATGTCTGACTAGGATTCATCTGAGAGATTTCATTACCTGACAAGCAGTGGTGTATGTAGAGAGGGTGACTATGCAGAAGTTGATTTCATGAATCTTTTATTTTCCACTCCAGTAAAGATTTGCTCAGATTTAATTGCACATGCCTGCAGATTTTACCACAGCTACTGTTGAAGCCATTTCTGTCATGACTCCTTGCAGCTGAGCATGCAAATTAAGCTGTAAAGTCTGTGTAACTTGATGTACAAGTACAACATATTTATCAACACATCAGCTCTGTGAAAATATAAGCCTGTTCAGTGTCTTTATGTTGCTACAAAATGACAATCATAAAATAAGTCATCCACTGATAGACACTCGGATGACTTAAAAAGAAAAAGATTTTTTTAAACCTCACTAGCTGTGCAGCTTCATGGATATCACATTGGGTTGTTCAACATAATGTATACAGACATTCATGCCTCACTCTTATGTCATGGCAGGGAATGAACCCCACTGGCTTTGCTGAGCCTCTAGTGACGCCATGAGGTTGGCTCTTTCAGTGACACTTCCCAACAACCAGTGGATGGATTACTGTTAAATTTTCTACATACATTCACCAGAGAAGATTAATTTTAATGGTGTTAATTCCCCTGACTATTTCTATCCAGTTTTTTCACTTCGAGTGTAACATCCTATCATCTATGACATAGCTAGACCATTTTTAATTTTTATCTTTTTAAATTAATGGTACCTCGTGAGTTTTGGTGATTCTCTAACTTTCCCACTAAACATTAACAGTATGGACCTGTCTTGTCATTGTGTGCATGTTGCCAAGCTAATTTATATTTCCAGCTCAAAGCACTGCTGTATGAGTATGTCATCACAAAGCAAATATAGTTGCTGTAAATTCTTGGTCTTTTTTTTATCTGTCTAAAAACAAACAGTCAGGTCAGATTAGCTTTGGATTTTGCACACTGGAACATCTCCTGCTGATGCACATGCGTGGACATATGTTGTATTTACTCATACGCACATAAAAGTTCAGTAGACATCCACACAGACAAAAGCAAGATTACTCGCCTGACAGCGCAAGCTCTTAAGCTGATTTATTAACATAAATGCAAATCTCTGGAATACAAACCATCATCTGCTTGCATGCTGCATGGTCAAAGTAGGCCACAAACAAACAGACCTTTTCTTTTTCTTTTTTTAATCTTCAAACAATTCACCGTTGCATCAGTATGTTAAAGACACTTGCAGACGCTTACAAAAGGGCAGCATGATACATTAATGCTAAGGCTTTTCCTTTCATAGCTGGATTATTATTTCCTCTGACATTCATTCAGTCCCACAAACGCACATAAATACACGCACACATACATTTGTGCTTGTGTAGACCATCTGCTGACCGTGTTATGTAACAACTCCACGTGCCTTGGGCTCAGGCTGCTCTTCCTGAGCAAAAAGCTCACCATGTCACGATTGGACAGAATTGTCCCTGCTCTGCATACTTCTTCAGTCTGAGGCTTGGCCTGGAGTCATGTATTATTCAGCTTGACCATGAATAACCTTTGTTGTTGTCATTCAGAGTGCAGATTTCATTTTTTAGGGCTTTCTATCTTAAAGCTAATCTCCTTTTGAAATTAAATCATCAGTCTGTCTTTGCTGTTCTGGAACCTTTTCACTTAAGCCCCTTAATATATCAGACCATTATGCTCTTTTCCTTTTAAAGTTGCTCTCCATCTTGAAATCAGTCATTTACTGCACCGACTTTGTTTTTTCTTTCTACACCTCTCTTTCCTTATACTACTTTCTTTCATCTCCTGTTTGCCCTCCACTGTTCTACCTAAATATGGCATTGCATCCAATTTGGCGGAGACAGCAAATGCATCACTTGCATGTTTCTTGTTCAGCATATGCCCTGAATTATATACTCCAATCAGCTTCATTCATCACAAAAATGGGGCTTGATAATGATGAGTGTCTAAGAACAAATGCTGTCCTTTGTGCTTGGCAAAACATTGCTTAGTTGATAAATTTCTGTTGCCGTTGCAAGAGTTTACATCGATCTCGCTCTGCAGGCCAGGTTACCACAGTGACCAGCTAATGCTGACATACAATATTAATATACTGCAGTATAGGGGCACTTCTGAAAAGAGTTGCCATTTATGCTCTCATATGATTGGCAAAATAAGTAGAGTACGATCTGTTCATAGCCTTGCCATTTCACTTTGGTATACTAGTATGAAAAATAGAGTTGTAGTAGGTTTTGTAATGATACATACTTGGAATGAGTAAATGGAAAGCACCTGAATGCTCTAAAATATCAAAGGAAAAAAAGTGGAATAATTTGTATAACTCCATCTTTGCAAAACAGAAAGCAAGCACTTGACACATATTTACCCTCACATTGTTGAGTACATTTAATCTGTGAGCCTCTTTCAGAGTTGTTTTAGGGTAGCCGTCATTGTGTTGGGTGTTGACTTAAGAGTCATTGAAATAAATACTGTTAAATAATATGAACACAAATGTATTTAATTTCAGTAGCCTCCAGCTGCTCTTTGTCTAAAGTTATTAAATATATTTATGGAGCATGCCTTGTTGTACATTTAGAGGATTAAGCATTTTTCCCCATGACCAGAAACCATACTGGAATATTGGAACAGTAAGAGGGTCAATTTTAGCTTAGCGTTTTTACTTGCCATGGAGACTGACGGACTACCAGCAGCTGTGATTACACTGAGAGCTTTTTTGACATTTGACAGGAATATTAAGAAACATGTTTCATAATTTTCCCGAGCTCTGTCGAAGATCTGTCGTTAGACATCAATGTTTTTTTTGGAAACACATATTCAGGTTCAACAGTACATTCAGACCATTTACAGTAGTAATGCCCTGTAGAAAATTCATGTTCCATGATGGAGCAGAAACGTATTTGTTAGAAGAAATATTATAAGCAGAATGGTAAGCTTGGACTGAGATGTTCAAAGGGAAATATGTTGTAGTGCTTTTAATACTTCTGTGTTTACTGACCTTGTATCTTTTGACTTACTGACCTTGTATCTGATATTATAAACTTTCTTGTTTTATAACTTGTGTTCAGGAAGAGCAGCTGTACACCTGGGCGTCTGTAGGCTTGCCAGTGTCTTCTTACCTTTGGGAACTCTATGGGGGGGCAACCACAGGCAGGGTACAGAGCTTGAGATCCTCTTTCCATCAATCATCAGCCAAAACACCAGGTGCTCCACATGTTCAGGTTGGTTAAGTCTTCTCTTTAGTGTTAAATATCTGACAACTGTTTTTCATCCTGTCTACACAGAAAGGAAAGTGCATGTTCTGAAAACATAAACCGCAAAACTTAACAGCTTTATTAGATTAAATTCAAATGTCTCCTCTTTACAAAGACAAAGTGTGTTTCTTGCTGACTGATATATTCACTGCATATTTGTGTGTCTGAAAGGTAACATTTACTTGATATAGCATTTTAAAAAAATTACCATTGTAATAGAATTCATGATTATAAACCAAACGCCCACAAACAAGACTTGAAAATGGTGCACACAGTTGAGTAAAAATCTAGAACTGACTAAGCTTGATTATAATATTTTGCTGTTCCTTCTTGAATTTCTATTTTCTGTATTTAAGACTTTTGGCACAAAATATACAGGATGGTGTGGAACTGCTTTAAAAATGAAAAAATGGAAAAATTAAATTTTAGTGTGCAAAAGAGCAAAGAAATGAATACCGAGGAACAGAAATCCATTTAGTCTATGCAGGACTGACAAACATGGAAAGATATAATTACTGAACTTTGTATCTGATATATACATTTGACCCATATTTTAAATCTGTAACGTTATTACCCACATAAATTTAGCTGTGAATTTTTCCTTGGCCACCAGAGGTCAGCCTTGCGTTAAAAGTACTGTGAAACAATCACATAAAGCCTCCCCGTTTTCTAGAAAAGTAAAAAATAAATAAATAAATGGAGGACCATACTGTCTAAATAGTCTCCTCGCAATTCAACAATGTGACTACAACTGGAGAACGTGTACTAGCAGACAAAACCCTCCTCATGTAAGGCCTACTGAGACTCACTGTCTCTGGGGTCAAATCTCTGGCATCCCCTCATCCCTATTCTAACCAATGTGGAGCCAGAGGTCTGACAGAGTCTAGACATGATGGACTTGGTTGACCCTTCTTAAGCTCATGGTCCTGTCATTAAGCTGCCTGAGTTGTGACACTTTTTTTTCCCACTGTTTATGTAATTGAATGATAATGTGCCTAACATTTAACATCAAATCTTATGTTCTCCTAAAATGTTATATTATATTTATACATTTTTTTTTATGTATGTGTTTATTTGGTTCACTGACAGACAGAATGCAGTAAGCTGAAGTCGGGTCAGTCATCCTCTGAGGATGAAAGCAGTCTCATTCCACTGCTGGAGAGGACCATCGATGACCTGCGGATTAAGATAGCTGTGTTGCAAGGCCAGCAGGCCTCCTTGGCAAAGGGCATCAGGGATAATATGGGAGCTCTGGGCAATGGTCACCACAAGGCCTCACAGATGAAAGGAGGACGATTGGGGAAGATGAGCCAGGAGGTGTCTATCCAGACCTCGCCTGTGGAGGAGGGATTTAAGTTTGATGTGCCTTTGAATGGACGGTCCAGCAGCACGCCGTCCTCCAGTTCATCCTCCATCGTCAAATCTACAGAAGGCTTTGCCTGCACGTGCCAGCAGAGGCAGCAGAGCAGCATCCAATCAGATCTTCCTCCCCCTACAGTCTCTGGGGTTATATCCCAACCACCACCACCTCCACCACCACCACCTTTACCAGGGAGTTCCACTGCACCTCCACCGCCACCACCACCCCCACCCTTACCTGGACTTGGACTTTGTTCCCCACCACCACCACCCCCCCTTCCATCAGGTACTAGAGCTCCACCACCTCCTCCACCCCTGCCTGGTTTCGGACCTCCACCCCCACCACCACCTCCACCACCGGGTGTGTGCCCTCCCCCACCACCCCCTCCTCCTGGAAT
>VUQG01023290.1:0-10185 GCA_015106755.1 Etia nguti
TACTATGTCAAAGTTACTGTGACTCAAACATAGAAAAATTGGATTTTTTATTTCCCCCAGCTAATTTATTTAAAAGTATTTTATAGCATATAACACCTTTGAAAATATGCTTTGGTTCACATTTAACTCCAGAAAATCATAAATCAAAATATGGATATTACCTGTGACACTACTCATGTCGGAACTCATATTTCTGACCTCATGTTATAACCGATTAAACTTGATCTCCTGCCTTTTGCCCCCATTTTTCTGGGCGTGGGTGCTTAACTAGTTAAAAAACAAACATCTGTCTCCTATTTTTGTGTCACATAGGAAAGAAACATCAATATCTGATGAGAAGACGTATTCATTTGGCCTTGCTGTCTATTATTGTGGTGTTTGGTGCAGTTTTCTTGTTTTGCGGGGTTGTTGTTTCGTTCAGGTGGAGATGAATATCTCTAAC
The DNA here is from genome assembly GCA_015106755.1 of Etia nguti. Taxonomy (NCBI): domain Eukaryota; kingdom Metazoa; phylum Chordata; class Actinopteri; order Cichliformes; family Cichlidae; genus Etia; species Etia nguti. Next base: position 443 of record VUQG01023290.1, read on the forward strand.
AAGTTGATTTGTTCACATTTGCACATCTTAATTTTTAAGCGAAATGTGTTTTTTGAGTTTGTACACTATATTCATATAAGGAAACCATTTCCTTTTTCAGTATTTATGTGTGGTGCATTTTTCTCAGTTTTTACAAAAGGGGAACAAAGGACATTTAAGTCGACCTAAGATGATTTGTTTTGATTTTTACATGGTCTTACTGAGGTGATGCAAAGTGAAACATGCATTCTTTTTTTTGGTAATGTGCTGGAAAAGCTTGAAAATGGACCTTGAAAGTGCTTGAATTTGAGCCTGAAAAATGCGTATGAACCCTGTTACTAGCAGGCTGAGGGGTAGCACTGACAGCTGCTAGTATTTTTACTTTCCTTCAGTTACACACATTGTGGTTGATTGTGTTGTAGATAATTAATATACTAGACAACATATCATTATTTCATTACATGGTAAGTTACTCTGTTTATTGAAGTTATGCATGTTGTTCCCTCTCCCTCAGGCACAAGCTGCAGGTCAGGCAGCAGCTGGTGATCCCCCTGCTGCCCAGCCAGCTCCTGCTGATCCTCTAGCCCAGAATGAGGCAGAGCCCGAGCCTCCTGATGTCCCACAAGAGCAAGGGGATGATCCAGAGCTGGAAGAGGAGGCAGCAGCTGCTGAAGATGCAGACCCCAACAATGGTGCACAAGGTGGGACTTTATTATTTCTTTACTTAATTTAAGATGTATGCATTTTTTTTCCGCTAATTAAAATGATATATTACAAATGTGATTTTTTTTTTAAGGTCATATACATAAATACTTAAGTTGTAAAGTTTCATGAAATCTTAATATTGGTATGCAAAATAGATTGCATGTGTTATTAGTCTTCTTTAAGATGTCTCATTCTGCCCCTCTGCGCATTGTATTTTTAAATCATTGCACAAATAATTAAAAAGATGAAAATAAAAAATCCTCTCTGACAGCCAAACAACCAAAAGCATGTTTACTGGAGTAAGAGGTTTTCGCATTTTTCAAACAGCAGGTTTATGGAAATGGCACTAAACAAACCCAAGAGCAGGAGCACTGCCATTACAGCATACAAATGGGTCCCAAAGTGGCCTAATTTGTTTAACGGTTTGCCAAAGCATCACAGTTGATTTGGGAACAATATAACATTATGTCAAATTTTTGCCCCGTAGCCTTTAAATCACACTCATTTGTTCAGCTTTGTTAATGGACTGATTTTTGCATCATGCTAAGCAGAAAACCCTGAAAATAAATTGCTATTGTATTATACATTGCTCTAGCTGTTGGCTGTCACTACAGCTAAATAAATTGCACAGAAAAGCCTGACAGTAGCACACTGTTCATGTCAAACTAACAGATTTTCCCAGAACAACATCAATAATGTAACAATAACTGTTTCAACAGAGCGGGGAAAACATTACTTTTCGTTTACTGTTTGCAACAAAAGCAGGACAACAAGGAAAAAATGTACCACGGCAGAATGATTTGCCTGAATAAACACATGATTTTGTTATTCTGTGAATATGTCTGACATGCAGGGAGATAAGCTGATTGTTTTTATATTGATTATGTTTCAAGTTGCTGACTGCTTTTTATTAGTCTACAACGCAATTTACGTCTTTGTCTGTCTGTGTAGATGATATGAATTGGAATGCTTTGGAGTGGGACAGAGCAGCAGAGGAGCTCACCTGGGAAAGGGTAACTCCTGCACAGCATTCACAATCTCCAGGCACCTATTTATTAGTACATAGCTGTTGTCTTGTCTCTTTTCATATTTAAACACAAAGTGATTCAATTTTCCTAACAGATGCTCGGCCTGGATGGTTCACTGGTATTTTTGGTAAGTCCTAATCTAAATAAATCTCTCTAAATAAATCTTACTACCTGAAAACTCGAGTAAAGACTGGTGTCTTTGTCTTGTAGGAGCACGTGTTTTGGGTGGTGTCTCTCAACACACTGTTCATCCTTGTCTTTGGTGAGTAAAATGAAACAATGATGTAGCATAACCATGATCATAATAGTCCTTTTTCTGACACCAAAATGAATCAACAGTATTACTAATACACTAATAAAAATGCCTTCTTTTTTTCCCTTTCATTTAGCATTTTGTCCGTACCACATCGGCCACTTCTCTGTCGTTGGTCTTGGCTTCGAGGAATATGTGAGAAAGTGCTTCACTTTATAATGCAATTGCATGTTCCTTAATAATATCTTGAATTTACTAATTACAACTTTGTTTTTGTTTTGTTTTTTTAGGTCCAGGCTTCTCATTTTGAGGGCTTAATCACAACAATCGTTGGCTACATACTGCTAGCAATGACTCTCATCCTGTGTCATGTATCCTTCCATCTAAGTTCATAAGAAGCCCTGATGCTGCTTAATCCAAACCTAATCTATCAGTGTGGTGCATCCAGGCTGTAAAATTTAACAAAAAAGTATCCAAAAGGGAACATGAGGTAATTCAGTTAGGTCTGTGCAAATAAGAATATATGTGCAGTATTGATCCTTAATGGCCGTTTTAGGGACTGGCTGCTCTGGTCAGTTTCCAGCGCTCCCGTCGTCTCCTTGGAGTCTGCTACATTGTTGTCAAGGTAACATTGAGTGCATTTTTTTTTTCTTTGTGTTAGTCATGTGGACGCTGGCTTTGGTGGAAGCACACAGGTGTTTTCACTCTCTTAGTATCTAAGATTTTGTTTGCAATCATACAATAAAGATAGCTCTAGCAATTTAATAGGTCCATGGATAATAAGAACACACACAAGTGCAGAACTTCTGTATCAAGTATTTCATGTATCACTACTTGTCACAGAGGTTTTTTAGTCTTTTTTTTTTTTTTGTGTGTGTTTACATTTAATGTTAACTGATACTGACAGAAGCCTTTTCTATCCTTACAGGTCTCTCTGCTGGTTGTTGTGGAGATAGGTGTTTTTCCATTGATCTGCGGCTGGTGGCTTGACATCTGCTCTTTAGTAAGAGACGAATGCTTTTCATCACGCGTTTTCACTCGTTTTCACTGCATCTCTGTTGCTCTCGGACTTTTTTTTAAAAAATTAAACTGGTTGAGTATTTTAGCTTGGGGGTCCATACTCTAATTAGCGTACTTGGCAGATGTGATCGTTAAGTCTGATGTTTTATAGTGATAAATGTGTAAGTTTTCTTCCATCTAAAAGCATTCCGCGAGCACCAGTGACTGAATATCTCTTGTTCCCTGTGAAATTTCAGTAAATACTCTATTTTATTCCATTTTCCTACATTTTTCCAAATGAGAGGGGGGGCTCATACCCTGCAGAGACTCTGTCACAACACCTTTGAAGTGGCTTTCAGCAGGCCTGCTCAGCACACAGACAAAGCCAGATGCTTTAGCTCACCCAGTTCATACATTCATCAGCGCACACAAAAACAGAGAACAGACTGGTTTGGAGGACTGGAGAGTGAGAGAGTACCAAACGCCTCTATGCTGTGGCTGTCACTCTCTTTGTTTGTCAGAGAGTTTGTTTGTGCTAACACTTACTAGAACAAAGTCTCTCTCTACCACAACATTGGCTTGCAAAGTACTTCTCCAAATCATTACACGGCAGTTTATATATATATTTTTTTCCTGATCCTGTTTTCCAAAGCCAAACAACCTTCCTCACAACAGGTGGCACAGCTTACACAGCAGAAGGGAACCATGTCTCATCTGCTCTGCAGCTGTTCGCCTATGAAACAAATTAATTGGCCCGAAAATGGCCGGTGTGGTGTAAAAAGCTCTTATCGCTTTGCAGTCAAAACTGGAAAGTTTCATGCTTTTATCTACATCTAAACTATTTCTCCTATGTTAGCCTAAAACATAAACATTATGGTTCAGTGCAAACATGCAAAAATCCTTCTACACTTTATGTAGCAGAGGGTGAATCCTTTAAAGTATTTACATTCAGAAAAACATGAAGTTTAGAGCAGCTTTTTTGCAAAAACAGGTGATCAAAGCATTATCTTAAACCCAGCTTTTATTTGATTCATCCTGCAGGAGATGTTTGACGCCTCGCTGAAAGACAGAGAAATGAGTTTCAAATCAGCACCTGGTACTACCATGTTCTTGCACTGGCTGGTGGGAATGGTCTATGTCTTCTACTTTGCATCTTTCATCCTCCTGCTGAGAGAGGTAAGAGAAACAGACTCTCCAATGCAGTCAGTTAGGGAAACAAGGACTGAGTGCTTTAGGTTAATTTTTCAGATCATAATAAAGAGGAAAAAAGTCTTCAGTGCTCTAAATCATTCCACCTTCTGCCTCCATTAGGTGCTGAGACCTGGAGTACTCTGGTTTCTGAGGAACCTCAATGATCCAGATTTTAACCCAGTGCAGGAGATGATTCACTTGCCCATCTACAGACACCTGCGGCGGTTCATCCTGTCTGTGGTTGTGTTCGGCTCAATTGTCTTGCTCATGCTGTGGCTTCCCATCAAGCTCATTAAACTATTGCTGCCCACCTTCCTTCCCTACAATGTCATGCTCTATAGGTACGTGGCATACATAACAAAGATATTGTTTACTTATTAATAAACTGTGTGAAACCTGCTGGCCTGTCTATCTGAAATGATCTAAGAAACCACCTCCTGTTCATACCAAAGTGGAAGTATCACCACATGTGAAAAACAAGAGTTGCAGTTACAAATCCACTTCAGTTTATGCTGTTTGACACTTAAAATAATAGAAAACGTTTAGTCTGGTGTTTGTTAGATAAATGTCTGTTTCTTTGTCACTTCTTTCCTCTCAGTGACGCTCCTGTCAGTGAGCTGTCTTTGGAGCTGTTACTGCTTCAGGTTGTGCTTCCAGCTCTACTGGAGCAGGGACACACTCGCCAGTGGCTCAAAGGCCTGGTTAGAGCCTGGACAGTCAGTGCAGGATATTTACTGTAAGCCAAGTTTGAATACACACCCAGGAAATTATATTTCCTTATATACTGACTGTCTGTAACTCTGTCACCACTTTGTGTTGTCTCCAGAGACCTCCACTCCTACCTCCTTGGTGAACAAGAGGACAATGAAGCCAACCAGCCTGTGAATAACAACAACAATAACAACCCTCCACATGCTCATCACAACAACAATAACAACCCTGCACCAGCTGTTGGTGAAGGGCTACATGCAGCCCATCAGGCCATCCTGCAGCAAGGGGGACCAGTGGGTTTCCAGCCCTACCACCGACCTCTTCGCTTCCCTTTAAGGGTGAGAAAAGCTTTTCTCATATATGTCTTTAAGGAGTCCACTTTACAGATAGATGTGTAGGGAGGACCAGGATACTGTGGTTCCAAAACTAAACAGCTTTTAGAGGTACGAATGGACAGCCATCTTTGACCGTGTCTTTGAGTGTAGTCTGTAGTGCTCTAGCACGTCTTTTAGTTTCACTGACAAAGCTGACTGATGTCCTGGTTTCTTCTCATGCATGAATGTGATATAATAATTGAAGGGCTTTTTTTGACTTTCCAGTGGGTATTTTTCCCCCCAGATTTGTGATGTTTGTTCAGTTTCAGTGACCACAATAATGTAGAACTATTGCCAGCTGCCAAAGCATCTGTTTTTCTTGAAATAAAAAAAAAGGTTCTCTTTAACACTTTAACCCTGAGAGGTTGTTAGTTTTCATCAAATTATTCAAATTATAAGTAAGATTTGACAAAGCAAGTATGCATGATAAATGTTTAGGGGTTTTATTAGTTTTACATTTGATTTATATTATTTCATTACAGGCCATAGTTCTCCATGCTTTGGAAGAAAGAGAGAGGCTATTTTTATAGATAAAACAAGTCTTAAAATAAAGATGTGAGTGTCTCCTGTAATTTGTGGTTTCTGAGTCAAATTTAGAAATCAGCCAACGCCCTAGCAACCGCTCACTGCCCATCTGAGCCTGCACAACTCTGTTATTATGATCCTCATCTTTCATGTTAAACACCCTAATCTCTGAGATCCTGTTTATACCAGCCTTACATTATGCAACAGGAGTCTGTAAAATAGAGCTTTGACTTTGCAGCATGTCCCATCTTGTAGCTTTTAAACTGAAATGTGTTCCCTTTCCCCCCCCCAGATTGTGCTGCTTATAGCATTCATGTGCATCACTCTGCTGGTGGCTAGTTTGGTGTGCCTAACCCTACCAGGTGAGATGTGGTACTTTTCATGTACACAAACACATCATTTAAAAAGTATAGTTCTTTTTTACACGCAAACATATATACACGCAAACATATATACACACTACAGAGTTGAAAATGCTGTGGTCAACTTTTTTCCCCACTGTTTTTTTTTTTTACATTTTTTTAAAAACAGTATTCACTGGCCGCTGGCTGATGTCCTTCTGGACAGGAAATTCCAAAATCCACGAGCTGTACACAGCAGCATGTGGTCTGTATGTCTGCTGGCTTTCTATCCGCGGGGTCACTGTTCTGCTGGCGTGGATGCCACAGGGACGCACTGTTATCGTACACAAAGTCCAGGAGTGGACACTCATGGTGAGCATCAGTGAGCTGACTGGGTTGTTGGCAAACTTCGAAGTTGGGCAGCAGAGGGTTGTGCTAATTGGTTGGGTGGTAACTGAGAATGAGCTCTCATTAGCTGATATCCTAAATCACCAACTTGTTCATCTAAGCAGCATTCCAAGAATTTTGTACCATCAAAGCAGATTAACATTTAAAGTTCCGTATATGTTTCCTTATCTGGAAGTGGCATTTCTTAATGATTTTTTTTTTTTTTTCTCAATACTCTGATTTGTTTCTGTAGATCCTGAAGACCCTTGTTGTGGCTCTGCTAGTTGCTGGAGTCATTCCTTTGCTACTGGGTCTGCTGTTTGAATTAGTCATCGTGGCTCCGCTCAGGGTACCCTTAGACCAAACACCCCTTTTCTATCCCTGGCAGGTAGGAATTATTACAGCAGCATTTGTGTTTCTTTTCCCTAGCGGAATCTTGGAGGTTACTTAAGAGTCCTTAAGGAGTTCTTACATTTATGTTCATCCATTGAACTTGTCTGCAGGATTGGGCTCTCGGGGTACTTCATGCCAAAATTATTGCTGCCATCACTCTCATGGGCCCTCAGTGGTGGCTGAAGACAGTTATTGAGCAGGTTGGTACTGGACACAAACTCTTGTTTTGCTCCTTTTAATCACCAAATATCCAACTGATACACTGTAAACGTTTTACAGACTCTTGGCTACATAACTTTGAAAATGTTTTATTCTGTTGACTCCCGATAGTTTGCTTGTCTGTGTTCCTTATCCCTGTCATGTCTGTTTCACTGAGATGAATTAAATTAGCTGTTAGTACAGTATAAAGTGTAAACTCTTTCTCTCTAGGTTTATGCAAATGGAATTCGCAACATTGATCTCCAGTTCATCATCCGTAAACTGGCAGCTCCTGTCATTTCAGTCCTGCTGTTGTCTTTATGTGTGCCATATGTGATTGCTGCCGGGGTGGTGCCGGCTGTAGGTGAGTATATCTCTGCATATGGATCTTAAGGCATCACTTGAAGACTTTCCTAACCAAACTAGGACTTTCACATTTACAATATACAGTACATTACAGTCTCAGTGGCAAAAGAAACGGACCATGACAGCACCAACGGTTTCCTCTAGATTTATGCTTTTTGTGAGTTCAGCAATGGACCAGAGGGTGGAAAACATTTTAAAGGATAAAATTATTACCTCTGCACACTCTCGCTTACCATTATTGTATAAAATCACAGTGTCTCAGTCCAATCAACCTTCATCAGTTACAGAAAAACGATGTGTACACAATCACTCACACACAATAATATATTTTCTCTCCCATTCAAAATATCACATTTTTTCTCATCTTGATGGAGTTAATGGGAACTCTCTTGAAAAATCATATAACTGAATACAGTTATGCTTTGTTTTTGCAGGCGTTACCCCAGAGATGGAGATTCTAATGCAGAGGAGAATCTACCCCTTCCTCTTGATGGTGGTCTCACTTATCGGCATCCTCTCCTTTCAGATCCGACAATTTAAACGTCTTTATGAACACATCAAGAACGACAAGTATGAGACTTTTAGCACTGATCAGTCTGTAGAATGCAGCATGTTTTTTTTTTTTTAATTAAGTTTGTCTTATTCAGTTTTGACAAATGCACACCTGCTTTTTTAATGTATAATTCAGTGCATGATTATAAAAACAAACCGCAGTTTAAATATAGAAGGTTAAACACGTTGTTCAGACTTTTTGCTCTAGTTGGATGTTTTTGGGGTGTGTGTGTGTGTGTGTGTGTGTGTGCTTCAAATTAGAGTTAAGTTGGAAGTCCATAAAAATGAATAGTAATAGTGTTGTAATAATCTGTCTTTGCAGGTACCTGGTCGGCCAGAGGCTTGTCAACTACGAACGCAAAGCTGGCAGAGGAAGCTCAATCCCACCCTCCAACCCTGTCGCAGAATAAATATTTGTGTCACATGATGCCATGTTTGTTTTTTGTTTTGTTTTTTTAAACCCATGACCCTGTGCACATCTCGTCTAGCCCATGGCCTTTTTTTTTTTTTCTTTCTTTTTTTTCAGCTCAGCCCTCAGACTGTAATCCTTGAAATCACCTGTGATTATTGCTGGACTTTATGGGTGTTGTTCAGAAATTCATTTCATCAAAGTCAGGATGGGAAAACCTAGTGTAATAACTGGACAGCTGAGTAATCCCCTCAAACAAACAGAATAGGCAGGAGCATTAAAGTTTTCATTTGAAGCCCAACATCTGTATTGAGATTCATGCCTTGCTTTATAAAGTGCTGCCTGATTTAAATGTACATGTGTAAATACTTTGGAAGCAGACTTTGTCTTAAAGGACCGATGTGGATTAATGCAATGACCATTGTACATCTTAAAAGTGTATGTATAATTTATTAAATCAGAATGACAGTTTATTTTCTGTTGCATCTTTTCTCACGACAGATCAGTGTCTGCGATTGATTAACAAGTTGATTGGGTTTGGTGCAGAGGTAGATATGTCTCCAACCTTTCCAACTCTGAGATCAATTTAAAAACAAAAACTGTTGGATGTAATCTTACAGTATTCATGCATTTTGTTGCTATAGAGTCATAAGATGTACTAATTTATCCCATATAACTGGGAGAATGTTTAATATGTGATTGAAGGTGGTGTGATTTCCTCATCCTTCGCTATGAGCGGGGAATTGAGTACAATTCCAAATTTTTCTTTTAGAAGACCAGGAATCTCTTCATCTTTAAGCACTGTGATGTTTTCCACCACATGTCCACCCTCTTCTGTTGGAAATGTGATGGTGCTCAACCTGTGGCCTATATAGGTGAGCCTCCCGCCAGGTCTCAGAACAGTGCAGAGGGACTTGCAGAAGAAGATGGAGCTGGGGGAGGTCTGGTGGTATTGGCACATCTCAGTGAAGTCCTCCAGACTCCGAGGTTTAAGGGTGAACTTGTAGATCTCTTTCCACTCTCCATCTACTCCTCTGTTTTCTTCCCCTTGCCACTCCACAAAGTGCGTCTTCATGTCCTTCCTGATGCGGTACACTCGGTGGCCCTGCTCCTGGGGGTCTTCAGTGTCCAGTGAAAGCGGGACACTAAAACCGGGAACCCCGAAGGCAACGTCACACAGCCATCGCTGCCCCTCAAGTTCAACCAGTAGGATGAAATGGTCGAAGGGTGGCCCGTAGCGACCCGTGAACTTGTTCTTCACCTGACCTGAGATTATAGTCACCTTGAAGCCCAGTTTGGTCAGCAGCCAGTGAAAGAGGCTGTTGTTCTCAT
>VUQG01023291.1:0-24670 GCA_015106755.1 Etia nguti
ACTGTCCAAGCATCGCATTACAAATTACACTAAACAAACAAAGAAGTAAACAGAAAAATGCAATAAAGAAATGATTGCATTGTTGTCTTATCGAGAGTACCGCTGTCTGCCGGATGAGGGCAGTAAAGCTCAATGTGATGGGAATGTGGGAAAAAATAGATCATAAGCTAAAGGATAATAGAAGAGAAATTCTGTTCTTTTTCTCAAATAAAATACAAAAATCTAACTGCTCAACTCAGTAGCTTTCTTCCCCAGCACATGAGAGGAAAACTGCACGTGTGACGAAATAAAGGGGAAAAAGTTTCTTCTTAGCAACATGTGCTGTCTGATCAGCTTTTTGGTAAAGACTGCCCGAGCTGATTGAATGACCAGCATTCTCCTCAAAGAGAAGCTGGTGTTGTAGTGAAGCTGGTAGAAAAGCAACTTCTAACACTCAAAGATCGTGTCATATGATTTACATCCGTCAGTGAACCCTTTGGATGGGTTGATGAGCGATCAACATAGGATCGATTTTCCTTTTACAGTTTAGGTTGACCTCAGCTGTCTTTCTTTCATGTTCATTTACTTCATTTCAAGACATTTAGAGATCCGTTTAAAAAGACAAAGATGCTGCTCGTGATCTTTACAGCAACGATCAATCTCCAAGCAGAGTGCAGGACAATACTCCACCGACGCATCCGGACAATGAGCGGAGTTCAGGTTTGTAATGCCAGTCTTATGTCGCAAGATGGCAGTGTGAAACTTACTGAGTCACAGCTCCTCTGCTCAAACTGCACAATGCATAAAATATGTTACTGCTAAACTGTAATGAGAAACTTTTATAAATTGAGAGGCTGTGCACAAACAGTGTTTTATTATTACTTGTCTGACAACCCAATCAGCTTTTGTATTATTACAGTCCGAAGGTGTGCCTGTATGTTACACTCGGTGTAGGTGTGAATGGCTGTGTTAGACTTATCCCGGGGTAGGGTGTATAGCCCTGCACAGGGATAAGGCCATCACAGAGAGACAGACAGCACTGAAAGTACACGGAGAGGTAAGAAAATAGATGGATGGGGTTTTCACTACTGAGCAATACCAACATTTCTGTTCTAATTTCAACAAATGACATACTTTAAATGCTGGAAAATAACATTTTAGCAATGCCAATTATGGAAATTGTGCATATTTAGGCAAAAATGAATTAAGTGCTTGTTTATAAAAAAAACTTGACTTTTGAACACAATTTAAAGCTAGAACATAAATGAAACAGCATGTTGGTGACTTGACGTTTGCAGTGGCCGGGTACAGAAGCGCAGCGAATACCTACAGGGCTAGCAACAGGACCGGAATTAAATTTTCAAGGGGCCCGAGGGTAAAACTTATGGTTGGGCACAGACTAACTCACCATTATGCAACATCCATAATAAATGCACAGCGAGAGAGAGGTCAGTGATTGGCTTTTGAAAAGTTTGGAAGTGGTGTTTAAACTCGGATTAGCATAGATTCACTTTTTATTACAGCATGAAAATACAAAGCAAATAAATTAAACACATGTAGCATATTTCATACAGCAGCGAGAAGATCGTAAAGGTGTTGAAGTGTGATTAACACAGCAACACAGTAAATTTAGTGAAATGTACAATATTTTATTCAGAATGAGAAAGCCACGAAGGACTTCCTTCTATAAATGTAAAACCTATGACCCTGTATTCCACCGTTAGCATGCACAGTTCTATATTTAGGTCTGTACTTACATCTGGATGTGGGTCATTTCTTATGTGCTGAGATAAGAAATGACCCACTGAGAGGCTATAAAGCCCCGCTGCCATCCAAGAGTCAATCAATGGGAAGCTCCATAATGGTTCATTTACTAGAAGATGATGGGAGAGCCTCATCGCTCACAATGTTTGTCTGAGCCACCAAAGTAACATTATCATCTGTTACCTGAGACCGCTGTGCCTGTGTGCGGTAAATGTGATCCAGGTGTATTGCATGAGAGAGGACAAACGCTCAGATAATCTTCTGAATCTCCTAATGATGAACATGGTAACAAGGACTTTCAGGTGTCTTTTTTGGAAGTCAGTCGGCAAACTACAGTGGATAGATTGTTGCTATGTGGCATTTACAGGGAATGAGCGCTGCTGAGTTAAGATCTTTGCCTTTAATACATTATACAGGATGTAAATCACCAAGGTTCTGTTTTTTTAATCACATTTTAAATCAGCATTTCAGAAGGTAAATTGCTTTAGATTTGGAGATTTTGGAGTCTCATATCTGAATAATCCATCAGTTGACATCTCATGAACTGGTGAGAGTTATCCAGCTGCTCCGTGGCACATTAAAGTGAGCAGTAAGTGTCGAGTGCAGTGAGCTCTCACTGAAATCACCAGGCAAAGGCAAATAGAGCAGTTTGGACTCTGAACAGACATGCCTTTTTTTTTCAGCTGAATCACAAGTACCTGGGCTGGAAATTAAGACGAACATGAGCCTGTGGCAATTATGCACGGCCGTCTGGAGGAAAGGAGAGCGAACGTCTGACACCGAGGCTGTGTTTAGCCTGCTGTGCATGATGTGCAGCTTAATTCATTACAAAGAGACAGAGAGCTCCTTCGCATGCACGCAGCACGTCTTTTGTCTCCACAGCCTATCAAATCAAATTAGTCCTTCAGAAGAGCTTGGGCGGGGAATCGTTCCTGTCATGAGGTTCTCGTGCACAGAGAGGAAGAGAGAGACAGAGAGGGAGAAAAAATAAGTAAGTGCAAGAAGCGTTGTAGGGGATAACACACTTCCATCATAATGCAAATTAGTGTTTTTGGGTTTTCATATCAACAAGTTCTTTTTCTTTCTTTGTTTTTAAATAAGTGTCTGGGTGAGATGGGCTGTGCTAGGAGGCATTTCCTAAGAGTCCAGTAAGCCTCGGTCATTTGCATTGCCTCCATCTGCCTTTTTTTCTCCAGCAGCCTGAGCACCACCACGCATAAGAAAATTGGGTTTTTTTTCACTCTCTAAAGCAGAACGTCTTACTCAAGCAGATACGGACCAGCACAGAATCTGCAGATTTTCCAGCCTTGATACATGAGCTGTTGTCACTTTCTGAAGTGGCACGCAGTATGTGCTGTACTACTGAGTATCCACACTGAAAACTACTGAAGTGGCAGCTGATAAAACAGCAGATTTTGTGTAATCTTTCAGGACTTTTCTAACTACAGTTAGAGTGCAGGATGACCAGAATCTGCAAGTTATGAAAAAATCTCTTAACAAAAAGACTCAATAATGCACGTCAAGGTCCATTTTTAGGATTTGTTAGTGTTTCTAGTTTCTCCTGCCTTTTGTTCCCCTTCCTTTCTCATCAGCCTAGTTTACAGTTATGACACTGAATGTGTCACATGGCCAACTATGGTGTCCCCACGACCCTTCACTGTTTATGCTGGCACTTTAGGGTGCTCTGGACATGCTGCACTCGTCTTCTAAAAAGCAGATGTTGCCAATCAGGCAAAAATTCTGCATCAGTGTAGAAGGAAAGAAAACAGGAAGCAACGCAATCACAGCATAATGTAGGAAGTGCTGATCTTTGTCGGTCCGTGCATTTGTGCTGGGCACAGTGGAAACTTTGGCGAGGGGCTCAGTGTGGAGCTGCTGCTGCTCCTCCATATTGAAAGGAGACAGTTGAGGCGCTTCAGGCGTCTGACTAGGATGCCTCCAGGGCACCTCCGAGGTGGGCATGTCCTATCTGGAGGAGGCCCTGGAGCAGACGCAGGACATGCTGGAGAGATCACATACCTTGGCTGGTTTGGGGATGCTGTAGTAGAGGGGGAGGTCTGAGCGTCTGTGCTTAGAGTGCTGCCCCTCCCACCTGGACACAGATAAGTGGCAAGATGGATGGAAGGATGCTTTAATGTTTTAATTCTTCGTTCTTTACTTTTTATTGCATAAGATATGACAAATTTGTCAAATATTTTCCTTAAGGGTCTGAAAGATTGGAAGGAGACCTGCACCTTTGTCATAATTCATCCCGGTGCATTATTTGCCTTCTGTGCAGCTAAATTGGAAGCTTCTCACAATGCATCACAGCACCTTCCTACACTCTCTGGCTTCAGGGAACATATACAACAATGGATTTTCCCACCTTATCAGCTTCCCAGATGGTGCAGAGACTCGCCACCTGACTGTGCGCCGTCTCCTCGCTTTGCCCGGCTCTTTATTGAGGGAGTTGCTCTGCCAGCTGCAGATGCGCACCTCCACTTACCCCCGCCTCTCCAACCCTCCACCTGGCTCTGACAGAGCAGGGAGGCCTCAGGTGGCCAGCGTACCTGTCGCAGACCTAAAAGTTAATCACAGGCTCACACTAAGTCTTCGCTTTCCACTCTCCCTGGAGCAGCATTGACTGCAGTGTGTGTGTGTGTCTGTGTGTGTGTTGGTATGGAGGACAAGTCATCCACGATTAAAGAGCAGAAAATGTCCTTTTGATTAACGATGGAGGTAAACTCCCTCCCTCGCTGCTTTAATATTACTGTATGTCATCTTGAGGGTTGGAAGAAGTTTTTCTGTTTTCAATTTGTACTCCGGGTACTGACATCTCTTATCACACTCAGTGACCTCTTTTTCTTTGTTGGAAACATTTGAGAATCGCGTCCCCTCGCTTAAAATTCAAATCCCGTCTCTCGTGGCATTGTTGCACTTCTGAGTCTCCTCCTGTTAGCAGAGACATTGGTATGTGTGCGTTTCTTCTCTCGAGTAGTCTGTGCAGTGTGATTGTGCAAAAATGGCAAGTCTAGACACAGATGACTTTGTTCTGTTTGCCTGATATTAAGAGCCTGATGTTTACCTCTTCTATTGTTGTGGGCTTCGAAAACTCGAAACTCTTCCTGCCATTAAATGTCATTTCAAGCTGTGCTGTGAATATGTTAATTTAATGCTTGTCATTAACATTTCCTTTGTATTAAAGATAGAATATAATAATATAAAAGTGTCTTGATTTCTGCTGATTACAGCGTTTTGTAATTTTTCAATTATAATTATGCTGCATTTGCAGTTTGAATCTCTAGCAAATCTACAAAACCCTTATCAGCGATAGATCATTTTAATGCATAATAGTAGCGTTTTAGCAGATTATCATATTTTTTTGCCATCCACTCAATCAGTCCATCCCTGCCGAGACCTTGACTTGTTCTTATCCATGCTGCTAAATTATTCACCAGTGCCCTCCTATCCTGACACTGCCTGTGCGAGTGTAGGCATTATATTATGCATGAGGTAAAGAAATTGGTTTTCTTTGAGAAATGACGACAATGTGGGGGAAAAAATGGCACCAGAATCAAGTGTTTCAAATTGCCGAGCACAAAAAACAAAAAAGTGCGGCAAATATATTTTTGCCTCTAATCTGGACTCTATACCTTCTATCATCTATCTTTCTTTCTTTTTTTTGTTAAACTAACCCCATCCTCCTTATTTGACCTTAGCAGGAAGCACTCAGTGAGGAGTGCAGAGATAACATCCACATCTGATGCAGGTGCAGGAATAATAGCTGTTCTCCAGAGGCTATGAACAAAATGAAATCCCTGACAATAGACTTTTTTTCTTTTACTGCTGCACTGAACAGGCACACAGCTCTTAAAGAGAGGCTGTCCTTTCCTTGGAACTAGGAGGACTTTGATTTAAGGAGTGTACACAAAAATCATCTCACTAAGAAACTGAAAGATTTTGAGAGCCGTGATGCTAAAGTTTAAGCCTAATTATCCAAACGAATCATTAAAAAGGAGTCAGCTGGGGCCTCTTGGCTCTTAATGTTGTCATGAGAAACTGTAGGAAATCGTCAGCGGCACTCATTTTCTGTCTTAGCGTCGTCTTCAGCTGAATCAACTTGCAGCCACCACAAATTGACATTTACTTTATTGACTCTGAAAAACAGCACATTTACCTGATAACATCAACGATAGCAGGAACAACATGCTGCCATCAGCAGCCGAATTGAAAGTCTAATGAAGACAATTCATTCCAGCTGAGAGGGTGTCATAAATCAAAGAACGGAGCTGTAAACTGAGTCAGACTGTCCTCACAGATCCTCCGAATAGTGAAAGAGACGCACTGAACACGGTGATTCTCTTTGTATTATATAACTGATATTATGTTTCCCGAGAAGTAACTGCGTTATCGAAGCAGGAGCTGCTGAGCCACAGGATGCCGTTGAGTGTTCACCACCTCTGGGGTGGGCTTTCCATCATGCTCCACTCTCAGCATGTAACACAATAGCTGGTGTTTTCTTTGCTGTTTATGGTTCCGTCAATTTTTATGTGAATTATTGCGATGTAATGGTTTACAGGAGCGGTAACTGGAGATGCCGTCAGAAAGGTTTTAAAGGAGGAAAATTTAATTTCACTCACTATTCCAGGTAATATCAAGGCTGTTCATTTGTTGCTCCCGCTTTGTTCAGTGCCTGACCTGTGCTTTATCATCAGCCTACCAGAAAGACTCCCAAGGTCTTGCTTTAACTTTGACTAAAATCACTCTCGCCTCAGGGTAGGACTAAGCTATTCATGATCCGTCATACACATACATGCACTCAGCAGGGTAATTACTAGGAGAGTGTGTGATGTTAAACATTTTTTGTCTCTCAAATCTGTTTCTTGAAGTAGCACCCCATTCGTGTATCTATTTTTGTGTGTAAACTTTAGCATTCGGTGCAAAAATGATGTATGCCAGTGTGAAAAAGTATTTAATTTAAATGATTTCTTTCAAAGATGCCTCTTCTATACTGCAGCAGGCCATCACCTTTGACTGTAACTGTGCTATATATCCAAAATAAAGGAACCATCAGAGTGGTTCAGACATATGAAGTTACTCAAGTAAGTCTTAAAATTGTCTTAAGCTTTATAAAGGTAAAGGAATGTATCAGTATTACGTGAGACACGCCAGCATTATTACAAAAATTTATTACTCCCACAACTTTGTGTGCTTATTGGCTCAAAATTGAGATTGAACAGTAATCAACTAAATTAGTTAGTTACTTTTTATTTATTCAGGATTTTGGCAGTTTTGTTACTCCATACTATGTACAGTTTCTTTCCTGTTTTGCTCTGTGCACCATAAGAGATTTGAAATGAAACAATCCAGGTGCAGTTACAGAAATTTCTTATAAATGCTCAAAGTCCTTTTGGAAGCGAGGCTCACCACTCTGCTGCCATGGTGGCAACTCCTCTCAGCAGCTGTTTTGAACAGACGAAGAACTATAACTTTAACTTAACAGGTCACCAGAACACAAATAATACACGTGTGGAATCACCAATCAAACCTGATCTTAAACAAATAAATAAAAATAAGGTTTTATGCACAAGTTGCATTTCTATGTATGTTCTATGCTCTGTTTTCACTGCTCTGGGATCAGTTATGTTGGATGGAAACACAGCAAGTAAACACCATCTGAAAAGATACGTTTCCTCTTACTTCTGGGCAAACAAGTGTGATGTAGAGGCATTCGAGTGCTGTGCGAAGACGTTTTTTAATAACTCCTTTAGCAAGTTAGCAAAGAAAGCTTTGATGATGGCGATGGAAACTCCTGTCATGTCCGCTTTAATGAAACAGGTAAATTAAACAGGTACACACTCAGCCATCATTTTCAGATTATCATCAGTGACAAATCACTTCTTTGACTCAGTGTGCAGCTGTGTTGCTAGAGACGAGCTACAGAACCTTTGCTCACCATCACAAGTCCACACAAATAAAAGAATGAAAGTAAAGCTGCTAAACAACTCAAACACTCTGTGATAAAAACTCAATTTCATTAAAATATTAAGTGAACTATTTCCCATTTCTTGAACGTGACCGTGTTGCTTCCAGCATCATCGTCACCGAGCTTCTCTTGCTGACAAACAGAGCTTTGTAGGTCTTGATTAACAGATTCTTTTGTCTCACTCCGTCTGCTAAGTTTCAGCCTTCCAAGTAATTAAGGAGCCATGGAGCACTGAGTGCTGGATGGCCTCGAGGGTTTTCACTCTTACTTTCCTGCATCCATTAACGACGTAGCCAATGCCTTCCATATGTACGTTCATGCTTGATGACTTGTTACTTCCTTCATGGGAGTCCTCATGCAAATTGCAACTGATGTTGTAATTATCCTTTAAGGATTGGTTTAAAAGTAAAAGCAGCACTATAATTATTACCTGATATGGTTAATACTGTTGTTAATGAGGGCTCACGTGCAGCCTAAGGGCGTCTACACCACATTTAACATCTCATTAGAGGAACACAGAGGATGTTGTTTAGTCTTATTTATCAAATCTTGCAATACATTTGCCACAAAAATGTCAAGAGAAGTCACTTTTAATCAAATTAGCTTTTTAGGCATTTTGATCAGCTTGGCTTTGACAGAATTTGAGTAAAAAACGAGCTTTCAGACATCAAAAGGCTCCTGCAATGAACACAGATGTCACAAACTTGGAAGTTTGGCACGTCGTTGAGCGATTCATCTTAGTGAGCAGGTGCAGTGTGAATATGCAAGAAGATTGGATGGATGTGCACAAACTTTTAAGACTGGGACCACAAAGTTCTCGATAGATTTGCATTGAAGAGACGCAGCAGGGGACCCCTTGAATTCTTTGCTGACTGACAGCTCATCAGAAGTCCACAAATGGCATTCAAAAGCAAGAGAAAGTTGTCTTTCTTCTTCTCAGAGATTCAGAAATACAATTATTATCTTTGCTGCCTTCTGCTGCAGCGTGGGAGAAATGAGGAAATGCTGCGCACAGAATTACAACAGATACGGGGTCTTTGGGGGAGAGCCCGGATTTCTTTTTATTATGCAATATTAAAATGTGAAAATACGCACACTGCAATATGCAGCCCAGTATGAAAGAGCTATGGTTATGTTAGCCCCAATAAATCCCAGGGGATATTCGTTTTGCTATAAACACAATATTAGTAAGTCCAATAAAAACAATATTAAGATCATTAACATAATAACATATATGTGTAAAACAGCTGGATACCAGTGTGAATAATGATATTATCCATCTTTACGTGTGCTACGCTGTCAAGGAGCTTCCGTCTGGTTTCTTTTTTGCACATCCTTGTTTAACAGATGCAAACAGCTGCATTAAAGACTGAGCATGAGAAAAAATATAACCAATAACATAACAACAGTTTTCAGTTGAAAACATTAAAACTTGCGAGAAAATTTTTACAAATCTCCATGCAGTTTACTTTCAGTCTCCCATTTTTCTCTTATCATTTTTTCAAGTTCCAAAGTGTTATATAGAAATGAAAAGCTTTGTGTTTCTTTCCTTACACACTTTAAAGTGTAATCAAGGAAAAAGCTCCTTTTGATTTTGTAATGACTCCGCTGATACCCTGCGTTTATTCACTTTCATTGTTTTTCAGTAACTGATGCTTGAGAACTTCTTGTTTTCTGGTAGGTAAAACAAGGACCTTTTTGGGTCCCTATTATCTTTTGCTTTTCTTTTCTCTCTCTCTCTTTTACTCTCTTTCTTTTTTAGTAGCACCAATAGCGTTGAATGACTGGCTTGACAAATGGTTCACTTATTTACTTGTTCAGCAGCTTTCAGCCTTGTCACCCAGGCTTTTATACTGTAAATGTGCTTTTGCTCAGCTAGCCACAAAAATGAATTTTAAAGAACTTCAAAGACTTTGCAAGTTTATGTTGTTTATTCTCAGCTTTTTCACTTGCATTCTCATCTCTCTGGGCCTCGTGTTTCAAATTACAGTGAAATGCTATAAAATACAAAATCACTTGAACCTTGAATTAGATCAACTTCATATATTATATATTCATATATCGGTCAGTTGTCCAATCACGAGTCTCTCAGTATGAGGGTCCAAGTAGAAGAATGGCTGTAATTCCTAAACAGTTAATGCAAAGTTTTTGTGAAGCACCTTGAATCACATCCACATTGGTGGTGTACAGAGGTAAAATCACCTATAAAATGTCTTTATCCAATAAACCATGGACCTAACTGTACATATGTTAAACCAGACAGCAGCTTCAGTTAGAGTCTGTTTTATATCATCAAAGTGAGCGAGCCTGTGAAGATTGAACGGCCGTGTTTGGTAGATAAATATTCATGAAAAGCAGTCAAATAACAGCTGATGGTGATTAGGTCATTTTCTTCCATTAGCGCTGCTGTAGTGTTTATACTGCTGTTGGAATATTAAGGATTTTTTTAAGAAATGAAAAACAAAATGCAAGGATGGTAAAACTAGTTTGAAAAGGATTATTTCTGACTTTAGCCTTCAACCCAGACAACCCACGGATATACTTCAATGCTCAGCTGATTTCCCAGATGATCCAGTCTTTAATATACTGTCTGATATTCATTTTGGGGGTGAAGCAGATGTTTCTGCAGCAATAATTCTTAATGGAAGATGAACACTTGCCCTGTGTGGTTTTGGATGTATGTAGGTTTGTGGCACTCCATTAACTTAAATTCCCAGACCAGGCCCCTGGGCTGACTCCCCCCTTGATGCAGAAAGCAGTGGATGTGGAGCTATATCAATAATTCTTCTGTACTCCTATTTCCAACCTCCTCTGTCTTCTACAGTCATTTGTAATTTGTTTGCCCGTTGTGAGAAAATTAAATGCAAAGGCTTGAGTCAACAAATTTTCTCAGATAAAAAAAAAAGAAAAGACATGTTGGAAATTATCCTGTGCATAAAAGTCAGCAGCTGACTCAGACTAATGAGATGAGTTTGAGTCAACTCATCTCATTAGTTTGAGATGAGTTGCTTTAATATTCATTAAGTTTCAGGGAAATTTGATTAGACTGAAATCTAACAAACAAGCTATCACGCTTTCTGCTGCTTGTCAGAAAGAAGCTTCATTGTTTATTGGATTCGAGGCATAAGGCAGGAAACCGTTGCTACAGCGGAGGATACAGCTGAAACAAATCCAGCGATCAAACGGCAAACATCGCATGCCGCAATTAATTTAATGACTAAGTCAGCTGAGACAGGATAAGACTCCATCCTCTGTGCGGGTGACAGGTTGCACACAACTTTCCACCACTAATACAGGATTGCTTATGCTGGGATTACAGAAATACTGCTGTCAAGGGTCCACTTCCACCAGCATTACCACTTTATGATAGGGATATTCATGTACGGCAGTGTTTATCACAACGTTTCCCCCCAACATCAACATCAGCATCAAGCTCTAAATGCTCTCTGTTTTAGTATGAAACAGATACTTGAAGCCCAAATACATTTTTACATCTTACATTTTTATACCATGGATTTTTGGATATACATTTATACCATAACAAAGTTCTGCAGCATTAACCCAGTTTTAAAGTTTGAGTATCTGTGTCACCTTGTTCAAAATAATCTGTTTTCTTTTGTTGATCCTCGAAGTTCTTTTAAATTTCAAGACTCAGATAACTGAACTTGGAGATGTGTGCCTTAGGATTTTGTCTTAATCATAGTATACATTTTTGTTAAAGGTGATGAATGATTGTGATTTACGATGAATGTATCACTGGGACATTAAAAATGTGAAAGAAGACAGATGTGTGAAAGAAATTAAAACTGTCAACTCCATTTCGAAAGCTACTAAAACTGCAGCAGCTGGCCCTTTTGCATGTGGTGGTCTATAACAAATGGAAAGATACAGGGTTAGTACATATTGCACAACTGCTTAAGGGATAGACAATAAAACCTATTGAACAACTAGGACAGGAATTTGATTTTTTCACTGTTTTAAAGCTGTGACATTAGCTTCAAAACACAAAGCCAAGGAAATTCCAAGTTAGAGGGATCATTATTTTCATTTACAAACATAAAACAAGGAGTAATATCAAAAACATATGATTGGTTTGGGACTTTATACATAAACATTTGAACTGTCCCGTCTCAGGTAAAATGTTTAAAAAGAGATTCAGCAGATTTTGGTGACTGATTATACTTAAAATCCACTACTCTCCACATTGGGGCACACATCTGGATTATATAACAAATAGAAAACTGATATATTTGTTAAGAATTGTGCTATATAAATCTGGAATAAACTGGCTTTATATGTTAAATGGAAGTTTAAGTGTTATTCGCAAGAAAGACATTTCAGAACCTGAACATCTGTGATGGTCTTGGGTCTTCAACCAAGCATGTTGAGTTTTGTTGTGGACTCATGATTCTTTATTGCATTTATTTATTTATTTATTTAAGCGAATATTTAAGTACAAGCCCTATGTTATTTTGAGTCCAATATTTCCTAGTGTTTCTGAGATTTGCTCTTTATATTTCAAGTTCATGGTTTCTTGTTTGATTATGCTCATTTGTGTCCTAGTCTCATCTTTGTGATTTGTCCTGAGTGTCCACTGTGTTTAGTCCCTGTGTTTTACCTCCTCTCTGTATTAAGTTAGTGTGTCTCTGTCCTGGTCTCAGTCACTTCCTGTTTTATTTTGATAGTCTATAGTCCCACGCTGTTATGTTTACTCTTGCTTTCTTTAGTCTTGTTAGTCAGATTTCGTTCAGCTGTGTATCCTTGTGTTTCCAATCCCCCTGATTTACCAGTGTGTATAATGTCTGAATCTCCCTTTGTTCTTTGTCATGTTCTCCCTCTTGCTGTGTGTTCAGTGCTTCCTCCTTAGATCTGTGCTGTGAGTTCCTAGTTTCTGCCTAGCCTGAGTTATTTTTCTGTTATGTATTTTGTCTACCTCTCTTCAGCAATAAAGCTGCTCACATCTCCTCATCTATTTGTGGGTTTTTTTGTATTTTCTGCTTTTATTTTGGGAGCGCTATCATAAGCAAGATGACAGAAGCTGTAATATCCTCTGATTTTTCTGGGCAGCTACAGAAAAAACAAAACAAAACAAGAACCTACCAACTAACATCAATTATATATATAACAGTAAAAGAGATGACTTTACATTTCTTAATAGTACTTGGCTTTAGGAGGCCAAGTGGACATGGACAGAAAACGACATGGAAGTGAGTGAGAAAAATGAATGAATAAATATTAATGATTAATAGTACATACAAAGAAAGGAAAAGGGCAAACATGTAACACAAAATGATAGAAATTGATTGAAAAATAAATAAATAATCAAAATCCTGCGTACTTGTCCCAGTGTTGACTCCGTGGTTACGGCCTTGCTTATCGCCATGGCTTTTAAAGTCATTTTGTTGTTGCTTTTGTTATTTTCTTTACAATTGATTTTTTTTCCAGTTTTTCTTTTCCTTTTTTTCTTTACTAAAGTTTGATTTTATTTCTGCATAGACACGGCTGATGAATTGCAGCACTTTGTGCTTGTAACCTGGCTACAAGCTTTCCACAGTTATAGTGTTTGACTGACCTTTTTGGTCCATGTAGAAATGTGACTCATTTTCTGTTCTTTCCCACTTGTACCAAAGCAACTCTGTGACCTTGGGAGAAAAATACAAGCATAGCCTCTCTAACTAATGAACACTGTGTTAAAGGTCTTACCAGGTTTATTTTTATTCTTAAATCACAACTGGTATAACACAGAAATCCTGACTACAGATGCTAACTGGTAGCACGTGTATAGATAAACGGAGACTCTTTCCAACTGGAGCCAAAACACACATGCACACACATATATAAAAGTTTAAATATATATATATATATATACATATATATATACATATATATATATATATGGTAAAATAAATCAATATTTTAATCAATTATTAAACCATATAGTAACGGGCATTTAAATGTTTTGCTCATTGATGTAGTTGAAACTGTTATATTTTTATAATTTTTAGGTTTTTTGTGATATTTTGTTTATTTTTAGGTGGTGTGGGAGCAGATGCAGTCTCTAGGGGGTTGGGATTTTTGGGTTTATGGTGGTTTTTCTGTTGGAATAAACAATTAAAATCTCTCTTAAAATGAGTTAATGAATTTGGATTTGGATTTTATTATAAATGGCAATTAGACTCAGGGAACAAACCTGAGAGGACATCAGATTTATTTATTTTTTTTAAATTAAAAATCCAGAAACACAAATTCCCCAAAAATGCCAGTGTTACTTTATAAGCTACAAGGATATCTAACAAACTTTTAATGGTCTGGGCAGGATTATTTTGTTTTGATGTTTTCTGTCTTCTCCCTCTCTTGGTCTCTGTTTTCGTCTCCTTTCTCTCTTGCGCTCAGATATGGGCCAGCTCTTCCTCACAGTTGTCTTTTCCCAGGTTTTCTCTCCCGTACCTGCTGTTCATTGGCTAACTAGCTCATAATGTTTAAGGATCAGCTGATGCTACTACTCTCCGGCAGATTGTCTCAATCATAGTGGTAAATAGGCTTTGTTACTTACTAAATTCTTGTGTGTTTCATCAAGCTTTCATTTTTTCTCCGGTTGTCTCCCCAAAGCCTGTGTGAAACTTCCAAATGTACTGACCCGCATTAACCAGAGGAATTTAAAAAGCATAACAACTTTAACTTCTCTGAACCAAACAACCATTAGCCACTGCAACTATAAAACCAAAGACTTACCTCCAACTCACCTGCCTCTCCCTTGTTTCCTCACTGGAACTTGCCTCACTGGAAACAGCAGCTACTGCCTCAGAGTCATATTACAAACTTTGCAAGATCTTACCTGTCTCATCTTGGCTGCTGTTAACACCTGCTCGCCTCTTCAACAGAAACTCCAGCCATGCTTCAGTAGTGAAAACTCCCTCCTGAGCCACTTCCCAGTTCTCTAATTACTCAGTCCTCCTTCTCAATAAACATTGTCAAACTCTGATCAGTTCTCTGAGTCTAGTCTTTGGGCCCAGATTGCAGTTAAGCATGACACACACATTTCGACACTGAATAAATATTGGCTGATGGCTCTGACACTTTGACTACTAGCCTTGGTTGAAAAGTAATTCCAAAATTGAAGTAAACAAAAAATTAATAGAATAAAAAAAAAAGTGAATAAAAGTGCAAAAAACGCCAGAGGTGTAAGTTCAGTGTCAGCAGGTATTCTTCTCGAACGTTGCCTGGATGTGCTTTTTAGGCTTTCTAGCAGAAGAAACTGGTTAATTTAATATTATTCTTGATTAACAAAACCACATAACACAAATGTGACTCAAACAACTTCAGGCCAGTACTCATCCTACTGATCTAACTGGCCACACGCTGAACTGTTCCAATTAAAGTTTTTAATGCTGAGATAGAGACAAGTTCAACATCCATCTAATCCATCTCATCAGATGCAATTTACATATAGATGAATGTAAATGTAAGCAGGTAATATTAGCCTGTCTTTGACAATTGTCAATCTTCAAATCTTTATGACTTGAACTACATCTTTGTCTTCAGGAATAATGGTCCTGAATACCTTTTTAGTGATCGGTACAGTTTTGAATGGGATATTTCCTGGATGAAATTCCCAGATTGGTGTACTTGGGATTTCCACTATAATCTTAAAGCTTCTGAGCTCTCAGTCACCACCACCATCACCACCATCGTGTGTGAGTTTGTGTCATCACTGTTTTCTCTCTCTCGCTGCCACAAACGTCCAGTGGTGTAGTTTTTGAGTTTTTGCAGACATACCAGGGCTAGGTTTGACCTGGGAGATAAAGTTACTGCCATGTTTTTCAAGCGGGTAGGTAGGAAGCAGCTTTATAAATAGATCAGATATATGTTTTTCATTTTCTTGTTTTCACTGCCCTCAATGGGCCAAAACCTCAGCCAGAGAAGGTATAAAGATCTGGAATAACTGCCAAATATTTAAACTTTTATAAGTTTCACTGTAAAAAGTTTGCAATCCAGATCTGCTTTCAAAAACAATAAGCAAACACACTGGCTATCCAAAGACTATGGAGAAAAGACTGCTCCATTTGTATTTACTGATGTATTCCAAAACTGGTTTTCTACCACATAAGATAGAAAACCAGTATAGATCCTGCCGAGTCCTGCCATTGGCTCTTAATTTGTATTCATTTTGTTACTGCTGTAGAGCTAAACTCCTACCCCCTAACCCTAGCCCTTATCCATACTCCCTAAGCTATAACTCTTGCTGATACACTTAATTTACATCCAACTGTAGATCTGCTACACTGAGAGCATGCAATTGTACAACAGAAAAGAAACCCACTTCACTTTCCATAATAGCTCATGTCATATCAATCAGTACAGAGAAGGGCAGCACATTTACAGGATGACATTACTTTCTATGTGGAGTTTGTGAACATAGAGAGTTTTACAGTACACAGCACAACACCGATAATCATGCAAATAATTTTTCCTTTTGAATAAAAACCATTTTGCGCCACTGTTATAACTACTACCACAGCTATAACTGCTTTGGTACTAGACTCACAGATGCAGAAGTGTCAGTGTCAGCCATGTTGTTTGTTTTCACTCCCTTCCCTGAGGCTGGATGAGCTTACAGGCGTAAACAAAAAGCAAAAAGTGACTTAAGGTGCGCTTAAAGACCTGCGTGTTCTCCCAAGCCTCAGAGACACTGTTGTTCCACATGAACACGAGTCATCAACACGGCAAATGTAGAGAAAACTCACATTTTGTTTGCTAAGGAAGTGTTCATAAGGCAAGGGAAAAAAAACAGGGTTTTTGGCTCCAGTTGTCAAAATATTAAAAGCATTGGCTATGTGTTCATCCTTAGCTGTAATTATTTAAAGTGCAATACACAGCTGAGGTTTTAGAGATGGTTCTTGGAGAAGTTTGTCATTTAAAGCCTCAAACAGTAATTTCCACTGAACAGAAAATCAGTCGAGCCTGTTTCCAGCTGAGTCATTTACATATCGGAGCTGTTTGACAGGACGGTTTTCTGCGCAGGCAGCGAATTGTGAGCTCAGCTGTGAGGGAGTTAGTGAACGCCGTCTGAGGTGTTCTCCATCATTATATATGACAGCTGCAATGTGATGCATTATTGGCTATAATGAAACAGGCTAATTCATCACACTGAAATGTGGATTTAAGTTCAGAACGTTCTGCTGCTGGTTCAGCAAACCCCACCGTCTTACATCAAATAATAATCTAACGTCAAACACTGTATTATGCAGCATCTTATAAATCTCACGGAGGAGTCAGTGCGTGGTAAACACAAAACAGCGATGGTGTAAAGACTTATTAGAAGATTGTGAGACATGTCTTGAGTTTCTGCAGCTGCCGAGAGATTCTTAAGTGAACTGAGCATTTATGCATTTGCTGTTCAGAGAGTCAGAAAGTAGGAAACTTTTTTTCAAAGGTAAACATAAATTTGGATGAAACGGGTTTTCTTTTTTCTTTTTTTGGAGGAGTTCAGTCACCAAAAAGGGTTTTGGGAAAGGTGTGCTCTTGCAATCTCATGATAGCCTGCCCATGTTTTCTCACTGCTGGGGTCTGATGTCTGGCAGAAAATTGAAGCCGGTCAGGTGTGGCGACATCATATCCACAAGACTCTGAGGCCTTTCATCTTCCACAAAATTTGCCAGGTTTAAAGATGACACGAGAAACCCTGCCCACTTTATCTTGAGTACAAGTCTCTTTCTCAGCAAATGTACCCATAAAGCAACTGAAAACCACTCGATATGCTAATTACTCAGACTAGATATCTTCATGTGTTTAAAATGTATTTTCATGGCTGTAGTCTTTTCACATCTTGCATTATTCGGTATCTGTTAAAGTGCTAAAAAATGCATGTCCACATTCTTGGGTTTATGGATTTTTGTGTGAGCTGTCAGCTGTAAAATTTAAATTTAATGTCTTTGTAGTTTCCACACAACACTGGATGCTGACATCTGACTGAGGAAAGATGCTGTAACGCTCAAAACTCTCGCTCAGAAGCAAAGATCGATTACAAGACGGAGAGTATTAACAAGGAAAAAAGAGAGAGAGAGTTCACAAAAAACCAAATATGTAAATTGATCTGAAATAAGTATTTATTTGTATGTCACATGTTTGGCAGCTATCTTTTTCATCTTACTTAAGTCTGGAGCTGTCTTTTTCAATTCGTTTTTCACTTTTATGGAGCCATAAAACTGAAATTTAAACAAAATCTGAGACAAGCTAAGTACCACAAAACTGTCCACCACAGCCAAGAGAGATGAGACATCTGCCGATCCTAAAATCACCAGATGAACTCATTCTCGTATCTACCACAGGTGCAGTGCTGCACATATAAAGCAGAGCCGGGATGCTTTAAAATATGCATGTCTTGGCAAACTGAAATACATAATCTAATAACAATAAAGACAAATGGCATTATTTCACCACATAGAATCTCTGCATTAGTCTCTGCGGTTACTACAGAGTGAGTTTCCCCTTTAAAAAGGAGCTTTTTCAGAACCTCACAGTTTTGACAGTGCGTCTGTGGAGGTGTAGTTACTGAGTGGAAACAATGGGAAGCAGATTTAATGAAAGCAAAAATATATCAGCAGGCTTGGGTATGCATCTAAAAAGACTTTTAAAAAAATGAGTCACAGGACTAATTTGGTTTTCCTCACTGTGGACCAATATGAAGGTTGTTGCTTTTCATGACAAACTCTGAGAAACTCTCTGAAAAGTACCTCATACCTCTTTTTTCCCACTCTCTTCTAATAAGTGTTTTAGCGTCTTTTAGCTCCTTGTTTTGATTTTATGACCCACAGCTTTACTGTCTTCTTCTTTCCCACCATGTACGCCAGCCTTACTGTTTCCCATTTAGTACTATGATAAAAAATGACTGTAAACTACACCAAGCAGAATTGGTTGTAGAATCGGTTCAGTTGCTTTGTGTTCTGCTGATTATTTTCTCTCAATGTAACCATAAAATGTATTTAAAATGCAGTTTAACATGTCTGAGATAAGGGCCCCCCCCAATGTAAATTACAAACCACAGAAGAAACAAATTACGTTTTCCTTTCACGAATCAGTTTTTTTTAACTGTTGACTTTTAAAGCAACATTTAATCGCTAAAATCAATCACACACCCCATTAAGCCACTTTGCTTTTGATTCTTCAGGACACATTTTATTTATCTTAGGTAGGAAAGCAGTTTACTTACCAAACCTATAAAGCACAGACAGATCAACACCAATGAAGTTCTTTATGAGGAAACCCACTAACTATGTTTTATTTTTAAAAAAAAAAGATTAGCATGGTGCCATTGCAGGTCCTCACAGAGGTTTGCCCCTTCATCCATTCTTGTCTTTCGACTAAACATATTATGTAAATGATATGCATATGTTACACCACAAAAGCTGAATACTCTACCATTTGTGTCCCAACCCCAGATAATGGGTGATACAGTGACATAATGTTCCCCCACCATTTATTATTTACATAAACCTTTACAAAAACTATGTAAAAAAACTCAACAATTTCTTCACAATTCCAATAAAGAAACTTGTTTTGGATTTCACATCCTCTTAAATACAGTTTGAAGGAAGGTAAAAGATTCCTAGTAATTACAAACAGTCCAGTCAATGATCATGTCAGCTGGACATCAACAGATTAAATATGGCTTGTTCTCTAATTTCTTGCATCACTTCACACAGCTATTGGTGAGGTTCACAGCTATCCCACGTTTTCTCCCAGTTTATTGCATTACTTATTCATAAACCTGATAGTTTAGATCAGCTTTTTTATATATGTATTTGTTCACTTACTTTCTTAAGATTTAGTAGAAATATGAAGAATAAGTTCTGCAAACCCACTCCCAGCCTTTTTTCAAAAGTAATAAAAAGGGTTACTTCACTACTGGAGCTTGCCACCAGTACATCCATCTGGTGATATATTTGACTGTTGTCTTTCATCAACTACTCTGCACCTCCTTGTGTATCCTCTGTATTGAAACAATTACACAGGCTGGGAAACTGCTTTCTTGTTGTGTTTTTTCGGACAAAAATCTCTCGTGGCTGTAAACAGCAGATGGGCTCGTAACCCGTTACAAATGGCTTTTGGCTGTGCACACTCAGCCATGGCACAAAAGCAGCAGGAAAGCAGGACTTTGGTGTGTGGAGAATTCAGTTTCACCTCAGTCTTGCCCACAGGGTCTTTGGGGAGTATTAGATTATGACGCTGCCAGAACCAACATCAAACCTGTTGTGCAGAAAGGTCACCAACACGCTGAAATGAACATGGCTCCAGTCCATCGGAGGGACTGAACACTTTTTATGACACTCACCCATTGCCATGTTCAGGGATTTCAAGCTGCTGAACGATATGTGGATTTGAAGAAGTTTGATTGAACATGTTGGGGCTAAATTCTCTGGGTAAATAATGATCATGAGCAGTTTTGGAGTCACCAATTTGTTCTGGATTGTGCAACTGTTCCACTTAATTAGGACTCTGTTTACACGAATGCTGTACAACACAGTCAAACAAAACCCTGGATCTCGCTAGCTTTGCATAAACGGGGATTTTCTTTATCAGATGGAAAGTAAACTTCTCAGATGGATTAACTTTTGCTGAATTTGAATCTGATAAAAGAACACATTTATAGATAGAAAGACTATCATGATTTACTATTGTGATGTTATCAGTAAGTTTAATCCATAAGTGGCCATCTGATTAGAATTTAAATGTTTATATTCAAAA
Organism: Etia nguti; assembly: GCA_015106755.1. Lineage (NCBI taxonomy): Eukaryota > Metazoa > Chordata > Actinopteri > Cichliformes > Cichlidae > Etia > Etia nguti. Next base: position 20,453 of record VUQG01023291.1, read on the forward strand.
ATAACACAAAAACGTCTTATCATTTCATGATAGCTTCTTAACTATTTCTCCCCAAGTTAATGACCATTAATGAGAGTCCGTGTTGCAAAATCACAACATCAGGTGACTTAGTCATCTTTTATTTTTGCACAACAGCAGACAGCTTAAGCAGAGGAAAAGATGCACTTTGCAAAATGTCAATCCAAAATCAGCAGCAAATAAACAGAGGTAGTTTCTTGGAAAATAAATGCAGAATGAATGCATTTAATCTGGAATGCTCAGTCGTTTAGGGCTACTATGAAAATAATTTCCCTTTTGCATGGAACTATTTTTTAATGTCAAACCAGTAATCTGTAATCTGCAGTGACTTGTTCTGCTGTTGTCCTTTAATATTTCTCAGTGTGACTTGTGAATTACCATGATGACAACCAAACCCAGGTCAATTCAATTCAATTTTATATGTATATATAGCGCCAAATCACAACAACAGTTGGCTCACAGCGCTTTGTATTGTAAGGTAAAGACCCTACAATGCCACATAAAGAGCTCAGTTTAGACTCTGTTTTCAGCAGAGATGTTCAAAAACTGTCAAAGCAAACATGGCCAACAGCATCAAGGAAACTGGACAAACAAACAAACCAAATGGTTGAATTTAAGCTGATGGTGTCCAACCTGCTTGCCTTTCTCAAAAAGTTCAAAGATTCAAACATGTTTGTACATAAATATCACTTCAGACTTTTCCACAGTAGCCCTCATTGCCTTAAAACAGTAAATTTGAAAGGAAGAAAGGAAAATAATTTTGGTTTCACTTCAAAACAAACAGCACATATAAGCAGAAGTTTGTTTGCAGGGCAATGAAACAAAGTTGGAAACCACAGGTGTGTGAGTGTATGAGGTTCTTAACCCGGGCCAGGTGGGCAAGCCTCCAAAAGGCTTCATCATTTCAGGGGGCCAGAAAGCTCCAGGCACAGTGGGCGTGAATGGTTTTGTGCTACATAAATTTAAGCTTCTTTTTTTTTTTTACAGGTTAAAGTACAGCACTGACCACACAGGCATTAACACTAACAGTGTGTTTTGTTTTTTATATAAAATTTTAAAAGAATAGTTTGACATTGTGAGAAATATTCTTCTTTGACTTGTTGTTGGCTTGGATGAGAAGATCGGAATCACTTTAATTTCTATGCAGTAGCTACATTTTATCAGCTAACAGCTGGTAAGCTTAGCTTAGCTTAGCTTAGCTACCCTTGCTATCTCTAAAAGTAGCACATATATCTTTTTGATGATGGGTGGGGGCAGTTTTATGGCACTACTAACTTTTTTAGTTTCCACTTGTTACATACATTGAAGACCAGCACAGGCTCCTTGCAAAGAGAAAGCCTTCTTTTTACTAACTAACAAAACTTATATAATGTGCTAATTTCAGTGAGACTTTGTTACCTTTCTGTGTCAAGGTAGTGCTAATGAACAAACACGCTACATATTTACAGACATCATCATAAAAAGAGCATTAACTTTTCTTTTCTCTTTCCTCACTACTAACCGGTTTCTTGAGATGGCTGCCTGACCCTGGTTCTGCCAGAGGTTTCTTCCTGTGAAAAGGGAGTTTTTCCTTTCCACTGTCACCAAATTTTGGTGCTATATAAATAAACTTGAATTGAACTGACTCTGTTGGAAAGTCTATTGAGCATATTTCTCAAAATGCCACACTAAGGATCTGGTTTTATCACATTTTGTGCTTGTACATTGCATATTTTTATATTTTAAATGTGTAAAATAATAGGTCTTAATGGGTTAAATCTAATTACCAAAGAGAAAATCTGTGATGAAGAAGAAGAATCTTAGTGTTCAAAAAATGGAAAAGTTTCATGGAATGGGAAAAATGGAGCTGAACTGGGGATGGTCCTGGCACATAAATCACCAGTGTGTGCATCTTTTGTGGATGTACAGGGAGCTTTATCGATATGGGTCCTTTAATACAGAATTACAGCACAGTTCATAGAGAATAAGAGAAATGTGGTGCACATTAATCAAAAGCCTGTGAGAAGTCTGTAATGAAAACATCTATGCTGAAGCTTGAGGGGACTCCTTGAAGGGTGCACGCTGTCATGACTGCAAAAAACAGCAGGACAATGAGACATAAGTGTGGCAGTAACAAACACAACAGATTTCCTTTTTTTCCTGTGTTTTTTATAAATTCAATTTGATATTTCCTGTAAGATTGTCACAGTGATGCAGCAGCTCTGCTTCACAGCTAAAAGGACTTTTTACAGGACTTGCAGAGGATCTTATGGAAGGCATGTCTGAAGTCCCGGTTGAAGATGGTGTAAATGGCAGGGTTGAGAGAGCTGTTGCAATAGCCAATCCAGAAGAAGAATTTAAAGAGGGGGTCGGGAATCCTACAGGGTTCCCTGCACACGCCATACAGGCTGTAGCTAAAGAAAAAGGGAAACCAGCAAACAACAAACACCCCCATGACCACAGCCAGGACAAATGTGAACCTCTTCTCCCTGGCTTGAGAGATCTTCTTCCTGGCTAAGGAGCTCTTGCGGCGTTTCCTCCTGGAGGTGAACAGATCCATGGACTTGTTACTGACCCTGGAGATGCGAGTGGATTGCTTGGAGAGCGAGCTTTTCTTGTTGCTGGTCCTCTTTGCTCTCTGGGACTCCTGCAGCTGGGGCTTGTGGCCTTTGCCCTCTGACGAGGAGCTCTCCTCCATGTCAGCCTCCTCTGTCTGTTGCCCGATGGTGACGGTGCGTTGGCTGGGCGTAGGCGGGCACTGACAGTGACCGTTCTCCCTCTCGCCGTGGAAAGGGGAGGTGGCTTTGCTCAGTCCATTCTCAGTTTGTGTAACGCCATCTGGCCTAGGTTTTTTTCCCGACATGCTTCTGGTTCTGGTTTTGGCCACCTGGTATATTCTGATATAGACCAGAATCATGATTAAGCAGGGAGCGAAAAAGGACGCGATGCTGGAGGAGAGGATGTACCAAGTGTCATCATTCAGCTCGCACTGAGGCTGAGAGCTGATCTCACTGTTGCTGTCGATAGATATGAGCGGCGGAGAGGAGATGAACGCAGATATAAGCCACACGATCAGGATGATGCACTTGACGCGTTTAGGAGTCCGCTTCAGGTTGTACTCTACAGCCTGCGTAACGGACCAGTACCGGTCCAGGCTTATTGCGCACAGATGCACAATAGATGAAGTACAAAACAAAACATCCAGAGCCAGATAAATACCGCACCAAACTTTTCCAAAATACCAGTACCCCATGAGTTCATTCGCCAGAGAAAAAGGCATCACCAGAGTGGCGACCAGGATGTCCGCTGTGGCCAGAGACACCAGAAAAAGGTTCTGGGGGGCTTTCAGCGCCCGGCTCGTTAACACAGCGATAACCACCAGAATATTTCCAACAACGGTAAAAAGAATGAGAAAACTTACGAGAGCGGCGATGCCAGCTATCGCTGCTAAAGAATATCCACTTTCCAGCGTCCAGGAGGAATTCAAATGGATCACCGTGAACGCATCCATTCCGCTGGCGTTGAACGAATCCATTGTTACATATATTTGCATGTGTGTGTAAATCCTGGTTGGATTTTGTCAGGGTTTTTTTTTTTTTTTTCAGATTTCTAATGCTCCTGTCATTAGAGTCCATCAGAAACACGCACCTCCGCGGTTAATTTACAAATATGACGACATGGATACTGGCGCACGCAAAAAATAAAATAAAATTCCAATTAACGGAGTCTCTGGAGGCTCTTACAGCCTGTTGATCGGGTGTGTCTCAGGACAACTTGCTTGAATTGGAAAGACACCCCTGGTATAGTTTTGTCACGGCTCCTGTTCGTCAGGAGTTGAATGACATCCAGCCGCAGCTCTCCCTCCTTCAGCATGGTGCGCTCTCGCTCTTAATGATGCCCCATGTGTTGTGCTCATAAAACTCACCCACTGCCGCCCCGCCCCCGGCACACATTATTTTCATATTGTGGGAATGTGATAAGGCTGTGTCCAGAGGATCTCAAACGATTTAAAAACAGTCATAACATATTAATAACATCTGAAATGTATAGGTCGATATGAGAGCGAGAGAGAAGTCTGTATATTGACGTGCTGGTTGAGTTTTAAGTGTCTATAAAACCTGAAAGACTTCCTCTCCCCTTTAATAAACCTCAACTCACTGGGGGTCAGTATTGCTGCACTCATCATCAACTAGAAGACTCCTAAAGATTGTTTATGGCCGT